>VDFB02331572.1:0-23219 GCA_007258455.2 Sequoia sempervirens | reverse complement strand
TGCATGTCTTATTTGAGTTTATTTATGGTTTCAAGTGATAATATTACACTAGTTGGGTTGTGTTTGGATCATTTTATTTAAGTTTCTACTTGTTATTGTAATAACACAGTGTTATGCAAACAATGATTTTTTGTGGTTTTGAACACATTTCCTTTGAAATTTGATTTTCATTTTTAGTTTGGTTGAAGGTAGAATATCCATTATTTGAGAAGGTGTTTTTGAATTCTTTTGAGTGTGTGTTTACCTCTTACATCATCTGAAAAATCCATATGATGAGAATTTATATAGCCAAGGATCCATCTCCACGTACTAGAATTTATGATAGCAAAAAATGTCTTATGATTCTTTGAATTATAAAAAGAAGAATATGGTGAACCTTATGACAATGTTGATTTTAATCTTATATTATTTTTTTTGCAAAGATTCTTCATCTTGTCAATCTATTTTTTTTAATAGTAATTTTCATCAATGCTAAAATATTTTAAATATCCACTTGTGGGATTCTTTTTCTTAGATGAATCCCTTATTTAGAAAGAGGATAAAAAATTATATTATGTTGTATCTTTTTGTGGCATTTTTCTTCTTTTCTATTTTTCAAAATCCTCTAATTATTTATATTCCTTAAGGTAGCTACACATTAATGCATGTGGTCTAGAAGACTCCAAATCTCCCATTTGAATTAATTTTCATTGTCCATAAATTAAAATATCAAAAATGAATAAAAATCAAGTACTATGTATGTGTCTTTGATGTAGGGGCATCCTGATGTACCTTTTGAGCCAAATGTTGTCATGAATGATAAAATTTGTTTCTTGGTTTAATTGGAGTCAATAAGGTCATTTAAGACCATTTGGAGTCATTTAAATCCATTGTGTAACGTTTTGGAGTCAAGTTGTAAAAGTTGCTAAAAAATATCATAATGTTGTCAAAAAGATGTAAAAGTTGTCATTAGAGTTAACTAAGAGGTTTTTGGTCATTTTTTTAGTTGGAAATCATTGTAACATGTTAAATATGCCTTGTATCATTGATACCAAGGGTTGGAGAAGGTTGGTTGAAGTTGGAATGAATAAAATCTCAAGTTTGCACATTCAAAACTGAATTTTCTTGCAAAATCTGACTGTTCTTTCACATTGTATGGATTTTTACTTGTTGTTACAGACCAGAAGTTGATTGGGAAAGTTGTACAGGTTCATCATCTTTGCAATTCTTTTTGTTTGACTCAAATCCATTGAGTTTTGAGGGAGATACAAGCATTTTTGTGAAAACCGCTCTAAACCCTACCTAGGGTTTCAAACTTGCAAAAAAATTGCCATAACTCGAGTTTCCACCATGGGAAAATGATGAAAATTGGTGGGAAATTCTGTCTTGGCATTATCTACATCCCTTTAAATTTTTGGATCATTTTAGGCACGTGTGAAGGAGATCTCTTTGACAAAAATATCAGATTTGTAGTGAAACAGTCCTAACACCCCTAGGTTCTTGGTGTCTTTGAATGATCCTTGCATTTTATTTCAATGGAGGGTTAAAAAATCATGTTGGTATGATGTTAGAAGCTTGCAAAATTCTGGGAACTTAGATGATAATAATTCTTTCCCTTTTTTTTGAATTCATTGCCTTGTCACCCCTAGGAGCAACAATATCTAGTTTGCACAAATCTTTGCATTGATCACTTGTTTGGGGTTGTATATGTTTTGGAACCCTTAGAGAATGTTGAAACAAGTTTTAACATGCTATGTTTTCCCTTACCCCATGCTTCGCTCAATGGTTAAGTGATGTTAGGGTGTTGTCCCATGTGTTAGGCTTGAGGAACACATTGCCAAAATGACTAAAGAAGCACTTGTGCCTTGTTTGCTTTGAAACCATGATTGGAAAGTGTCAGGACTATTGTTTTGAGTCCTTCCTCTCTACATCAGTCTCCCATAGAAATTCGATTGATATGAAAGTTAGATGCAATATGCAATACCAAGATTAGATATAAATTTAAGAATAATTATCAATGTTACAATTAATTATTTGCATTCTTTAGTTGTTTCTTCTTTGATATGTAGTCTTGAATACAATAAAGATTAAGAAAGGTCCCAAAAATTGGTCTATTTGATGACTTCAATTGTTTAGAGCCCTATGATGGTACTGAGCAAGAGGTTCAAACTACATTTTCACAGAGTCAAATTATTGATCAAAGGAAACCAATAAAAATGTAACTTGGTTATGCCTCCATATTGGCTTTTCATCATTTTGAAGTGTTTAGGCAGCATGGGTCAGGTTTAATTTCAGTTGGTTGCTGGCATGATGTCTCTATAATTGGCACTGGTTTCATGCTGAATACCAGGAAAGAAATTCAGATGGAAGGTGTTCACTCCCGAAAAGCAATCAACAACCAAAACACCTTCAACTCCAATACCTGAATCCTATGAGTGTTTTCTAACCTGCAACTATGTCGTTTCTATGTACAAATGAATTCATAAATTTATTCTTCTCAAGGTATACCCTGAGTAGCCAAATCTCCTGAATAATTGCCCCCGGCACGTATCGGGTAATTTTAAAATTTCTTTCTTTGATACATTAAATCCCCGAGAGAAATCCATTTGGCTACCCAATTTCTAAGGGTCTTAAAAGTTTTCGGTTACTGATGCTTCATTAATATTTTACTTGAGAAAAATAAGCCTTATATCTAGGAATAGTTAATTGCTTTAAGGATTGTCTTGTATATGCTATAATGAATTTAAATTTATAAATGAGAAAAATATTCTAAAATATTATTTATCATAATCGAATCTCTAATTCAAGATCCTTGATAATCTCCATAGATGCCAATATTGATGGTAAAATATTGTGATTTGTATAAGGTCTTGATAGATATCGATGAGTTGAGGAAATTATCAACTTCACAATCAATAAAATCACTACCACAAAGGATAGTTGATAAATATTTAAACCTTTGAATTGTTGGTGTAAATAAACCTTTGTACCTAAGTTAATTCATTGAAATTTGTGAATTTTATTTACATGTTTAAAAGTTTACTTTAGGGTCCTGTGTATAAACTTCAAGGTGTTAGTTGTCATTAGATCTTTCTCTTATCTTATCTTTTTGACTTATAGCACATGTGTCCTAGGCAGTTGTGATAAGTTGTCGATTGATGCTTGTCATAACCATGTTTAATCCTATGTCTCATAATTTTGGCGGCGAAGTAGGTGGTTCCATATATAATTTATGTAATATTATTGGATAATCAATTCCATTGCAATCTTGAGCATGTCATGTTGATCTCTCTTGTGTTTTCAAGAAGTGCCTAGATCTTGGGTGGCTATAATATTCAGCCAAATATTGCATGGTGTAGAGTTGTTCTATACCAACTCTTACATGGTATCAGAGATTATGGCACTACTTCTGGTTAGCCTTATTGAGAGATTTGAGCTGAAAATCTTGGTGTGTTGAAATGATGGATTCACAATGTCCTTGAAGCTACAGTCTTCAATGAAGGACCTTTTCCAATAAAATATTCACCCACATAGAAAGTGTTGCAACAATGGCATTCAAATAGAGATTATTTAATTGATCTAGAATATGTTACAAGTGTACATATGCCCTGATTATATAGGCAAGAGAGAAATATAGAATGCACTATGATGTTTCCAAGTGTCTTGATCACACTACATGTGACAACATGTAAACCCTAACAACCTGCCTAGGGAACGATGATGAGATAGAGATAAGTTCTAGATGATTTCTAGAAGGAATCTTATCTCCTATAAACATGGAAAGGGTAATTACCCCATTTTTTATGATTTTCTAATGATGCAACCTAGGACTTAATTAAATAAATAAAAAACCTAAGTTAACTTATGCTAGTGTAATAAATAATTAATTACACTAACAGCCCCCCATAAGTGCAACTTAGGGAGGAAATTATTATGCAATGATTATGCAAATGATGATGGATGATGGATGATGGGTCTCGACTACATGATGGCCATTTTAGGTACCAATTTACAACTGATATGAAAATGCAACTAATCTCCCACAACTGGACAAAAGTGGAAAATCTAGTGGGAAGAAAAACCCTCTCCAAAAGGAGATGAAATGCAAAAAAGTGAGAGAGGATGGGAAGGATGGAGGACACCATAATACCCCCCAAGTACACCATCTATCACATAGATACAATACAATCAATAATCCCTAATGAGCCTAGTTTTTGGTCCAATTTTGGGTATAATCTATAGTTTATTTGTTGGCAGTTGTCATGGACTTTAATGATTAAGTGTTGATATTTTCATAATGTTTCCCTCAAACCATTGACATTGGGCTTAATCCTATTTCTGCAAGTTTTAATGACATTGGCATATTATGTGGATTATATATATTGATTTTGCATGTGGTTAATGAATGTTCTTTAAGGTGGTTATAGATGTGCAATTATTATGCGTACTAACATTGCCATGCAGATACAATTTGAGGATACTAAGTTGAGAAAGACAACTGCCAGCTGGTCATGCAGGGGAATCATTCAAAGGGTCAACTAGAGGATGACGACTGGAGATTCCCCATTACAGTCGAATGTAAACACCTTGTATTAATGATGTTGAGAAAATGCGGGCATTACTACAGTGCTGAATCCATGTCTGTACATGCATGTATGACTAGATTCCCTGTAGGTGTAACCGCCCTTCCATTCTTTTCCCTATTTTCCCTAAATGGTGTCCTCTTAGTTAGTGGGAGTTGACCGCCTTGTTTAGCTGGTAGTATAAATAAGGATCAAATCCTCCTTTTTGGAGGTTGATGTTATTATTTTGTGATCTGATGATGTACTAGCATTCTTTGTTTCCAATATAGTCATGCTACTTCTTTATATTCACATTTTCCAATGAATAAAATGATATTCTGAGTTCGAGCATATGAGTTTATCTTAGTTTTAGAGGATACTCATCCAAGGGGTCCCACTTGGTGAGTAATCCATCCTTTAGAGTATTTTAGTTAGTTATTATTTCTTGTTCAGTACTTAGTTAAAAATCTAGAATTGATTGTTCTTGCAGCCACTAGAATTCCATTATGTGATTGTTCCTATAGCCAAAGCAGACAGAGTAGTTTCCTATTTGTTTGCTTAGATCTTCATTCTTTTCATGCATTTCAGCTTAGTATAGTTGTTGATACATGTTTAAAATTTGTTTCATTCCTTTCCAAGAAATTTACTTTTCGTATTGTGTTTTTCTTAGTTGTAGAATGAAGAAGGCTACTTTGAGTTCCTAGTGCACATATTGTGCTAACCCATTTCAAGTTCACGTCCCTGGGTTGACAAGTTAAATGCACCTTCATGATGATTGAGATAGCTATTTAGGTTAGATGTCTAATCTCTTAATCATGGTCGTAAAAGCTTAGTTATTGAATCATTATAGGAGGCCAACATTTTTGGCGCCATTGTCGGGGATGGTGTCAAACTAGGAAGTTCTTGGAAGTCATTGATAGTTTTTCTTGTTGTAGTATTTCTGAAGTTTGTTCTTGGAATAACCCTCACTTAGGCAAGTAATGATCCACTATTCTTTTTCCAATTCTTTATGTAAGTTGGTTGATGATGAGTTGATACCACATGCATAGAGGGAGGAGAAGAGATACTTATGGGAGATTCCTTCCTAATAATCTTGATCCATTCTAGCTAGTAGAGCTTCCAAATCTACCTAGAAATGAAGAAGAAGAACCATTTCCCTTTGTTGATGCATTTCCATCTAACCAGCCTAAGCTTCCATCGAAGATTAAAATCTAATTGACATCCCTTTGCTCGAAATCTATCAAGTAGCTAATATGGGTGATGCAAATAGAAATAGACCTTAACCAACCATCTTTTTCCTTTCCCCATTGCTCATCGTATCGAAGTTGGATAACATCAAAATATCCCTGCTTCATCGCTTCCTAAGTTCTATGGAATTGTTACAGAAGACCCTGATACATTCTTTTTTGAGTTTGACATACTCTGCAGGAGTTATGACTATACCATTGATGCTCATAGGCTTAAGTTATTTCCTACCACTCTAAAAGAGGATGCACTAAGATGGTTTATGAGCCTAGGCGTAAATACTATGGAGACTTGGGAGGACATGAATACACAATTCCTTGAAAAGTACAAGGAATATTGCAAGGGCAGTGATATGAGAGGAGATGATATCTTTAGGATGCAGTAAAAGGAAGATGAGGGCTTGGAGGATTACATTTCAAGGTTTCTATTTTTCCTACAGAAATCTCCACACCATACACTTAATGAAGGATCAGAAAAGATGCTTTCCTTAAGAGGAATCAATGAGAGTTGTATTGATGCCTTGGACCTGATGGTAGGAGGAGATATCACCCAAGTTCCTTGGGAAGATATCAAGAAAATATTTTAGAACTATTCTAGGGCAGCTTCAAAGAAAGGGAGAGCTTACCAATCCTCTATCAGTAAGTCATCCACCAGTGGAGTTTCAAGGATGGATACTACTCATTTGTTGGAAAATTTCAAGGATGATATTATAAACAATCTAGCTACTTAGATGGATACACTTTAGGCCAAGAAGAAACATAAGGAGGCAAAGGCAATGTTGACAGAATATTGTCCTCATTGCAGACAAAAGAAGAGGGACTACAGATGAAAGATGGTAGCTAACATTGACAACAAGTAGATTCCACCTAAGTTCAAACCAATTCAAACTAAGGAAGATATAGTCTACTTTGTTGCACAAATAAATCCATGGGCTCCAAGACAAGGTATACCACTAGATCCACTATCTTTCGTTGGGCCATATTTTAATTCTTATTCATCTGGTAACCAATGGCAGCCTCCATATCCATACAACTATGGAGGATATCCACCACAATCTTAGGGTAACCCTCCAAATGCTTGTTCCAATTATCAAAATTCTTCACCCAAATGGCAACAACCTCAGGGGAATTAGTAGTAGTTTCAAGGACCTTGGCAACCACCTCCAAGAAACTAGCAACAAACATCTCAATGGAGAGGACAACATTGGCCAAACCAGACAACCAGTTACATGCAACCACCTTCTCAACCACCAAAACTTGATATAATTCCTCCACCTACTAATTCAAGCTTAAATGCACCTAAACCTACTTAACTACCAGCTCAACCTACACCTAATTCGAATAACAAACCACAACAACAACTAGTACACTCTGCTGATCCAAATCAATTTCCTGCATGTGTTGTGTGTGTGAGTGACATCCATTTGAATTTAGGAACTACCTTACCATCTCCTTCCACACCCATTATCACTAAGCTTCCTGTGGAAAAGGAAGAGGAACCTTTGAATGATCCCATTCAACCAAGTGCACCAAAAATTCCTGAACTAGTTCCAGTCAAGCAAACTACACAAGAACCACCATTCCCTGAAAGATTGGAAGTTTCCAAGCACAAGGAAGAAAAAGAGGATACAAATTTTGGAATCTTAGATTAGTTGAAACATATATGTGTCTAGATACCCCTATTTCAGGCCATAAAATATGTTCCTATATATGGAAAATTAATCAAGGAAGCATGCCTCAAGAAGCCGAGCAGAAAAAAGAAAGACCTGACTACAGTTCATGTGGTGGGATAGCTAGCTGACATCATGCTTGGAAAAGTGACTATCCCCAAGTACAATGATCTAGGTAATCTTGTGGTGGAAGTTGTTATAAATGGGATTTAGATAAAGAATGCTTTGATTGATTTGGGAGCAATAATAAATGTGATGACTAAGAACATCCTGCAACAACTAAATGTTGCAAGCATGAGATCTACTCCTACTATCCTACAACTTGTTGATATTTCTACTGTTAAGCCTAATGGTATAGTAGAGAACCTTGTGGTGATTCTAGACTCTTGGGAGTACCCAACATACTTCATGATTCTTTATCTTAAAGCTACACTAGGAAGGTATCCAATTATTCTTGGAAGACCATGGTTAGCAACAACAAATGCTTATATTGGATGTCAGTTAGGTGACATGACTATTTCTGATGGTAGGAACACCAAAAAGCTTGTTCTTTATCCTCCTGCTTAGCCATCCCATGATGAGGATAATCATGTATGGCCACATTTTGGTGAATAAGCCAAGGAAGTTAACTCTATGGTGCAACTTATGATGTTAGGAAGAAGTCCTCTCCTACAATTTCAAGATGAAGATGAAGTGTTATCTAACATAATTCAGAACCATTGTGAAGTAGAGGAAGCATCCCCCTCTCATGCATCTAGTTCTTCTAATTTTGTGAAGACACTTCTACCTGCTCTACCTACTCTTCTTGTAGCAAATTTTCCTACAGAAAAACTTCTTGCAACCACTCTTCCTGTAGCCACATTTCCTGCAGACAAACTTCCTGCAGCAACAAGTATGTTCCACACAATGTTTCCATATGAAATCAAGGTACCGTGTATTAATGAAGCAACTATGATAGATTTAACTAAACAATTACAGGTGTCTGAAGGGAAATATTTGAATATTAATAGAAAATTGAGTGAAGAATAGTAGTTCTCATTGGCAAATTTTTTGAGGACTCACTAGCATGCATTTGCATGGGACTATCATGATATGAGAGGACTAGATCATAATATTTTCACTCATAGGATCTACATCAGAGATGATTGTCAACCAGTAAGGTAGCCACAACAAAGAATCAACCCCACATTGAGAGAAATTGTCAAAGCAGAATTGTAGAAATTTCTAGATGCAAGATTTATCTACCCCATTTCAGACAACTAGTGGGTATCTCCATTGGTGATCATGCCAAAGAAGGGAGGAAAATGGCGAGTTTGTGTCGACTATAGGGAACTCAATGTTTCCACTAAAAAAAATCATTTTCCCTTGCCTTTTGTAGATCAATTCTTGGACTCACTTGTAGGAAAGCAATACTTTTCTTTTCTAGATGGATTCAATGGCTACAATCAGATTCAAATTACACCCGAGGACAAGAAGAAAACAAAATTTACCTATCCATGGGGAACATATTCCTATTTAGTACTTCCCTTTGGCTTATGTAATGCACCTACAACTTTTTAGAGAGTGTTCATTAGCATATTTTCATACATCTCCCTTGACTGCATGGAGATCTATATGGATGACTTTACTACCTATGGTGTTGATTTGAATGAAGCATTAGAAAATATTAGGAATGTCCTACAGAGATGTGAAGACCAAAATATATCTTTAAATAGTGAGAACTGCTTCATGATGATGTAGGAAGGTGTAGTTCTTGGCCACTACATCTCTCACAAAGGAATTCAAGTAGATCCTACAAAAATTGAGGTAATTACTAATCTTCCTATACCTACAAAAGAAAAGGATGTTAGGAGTTTCTTGGGACATGTAGGATATTATAGGGTTTCATCAAAGACTTCAAAAAACGGCAACACCATTATACAATATCTTAACCAAAGATGTTGAATTCCAATGGACAAAAGATTATGACAAGGAATTTTTTGAATTGAAGGAAACCTTAACCCATGCTCTTGTACTAAAGGGACCTAATTGGGAGATCCCTTTTCACATTCATACAGATGCATCGCACTATGCCATAGGAGTAGTCTTATATGCAAATGACACAAAGACGGTCCCAGCACGAGGCCATGTTAGGTACCCATGTACAAATGCAAATGCAATATCTCATAAATGGAGAAAAGGAGAAAACCTAGTGGGACAAAACTCCTCCCCAAAAGATGCAAAAAGATATTCTCAATGAAGAATGAGAAAGACAAAACCCCATTCAAGGAACAAGACCCCCCATAAGAGAGAAGAAGAAGAGAGACCATGCAACCCCCCTCAATGTTGAGTCTTCTGCAATGATGGTAGAAGCTCGACATTGAATGTTGAAGATGATCCAAAATCATCAAACAACATTCCTTTCCTTAGGAAGAAACAAAGCAAAGATGGTATGTAGGATGTCTTCCCATTCTTGAAAGGAAGATGCAAGAAGGATGATGTGTGATGTCTTTGAAGAAATCTCAAATGTCTCCATATCAATTCCAAAAGTTGTCACCCTCCAAACAGGCGTTCTAGGCCACATTGCTGAAGAAGACAACTCAGACTCTCCTAGAAATGATTGTAGAACACAATTCAAAGACAATGATACCTCCATTGAAGAAAAAGAAGCCTCCTCAAAATTTTTTCCAAAAGAATCCACACCTATGTCAAACTATAAAGAATGATCATTTAGAGAATTAACAAGAGGTTCAAAGTGTTTCCTCATAAAAAATAAAGAAGGATCATCTCCATCAAAGAGAAGATGAATGTAATCAATGATGTCTCCAAAATCTAAATTACAAGACACAAAAAAAACCAACAATGTCTGTCAAGTACTCATACCAAGTAGCCATCTCTAGAAGATGATGTATGTTTTGTTGCACTTAATCACAATGAACCAAAACTGTGGTAACACAAGCAACCTTAGGTACAAAAGTAGATGAAGGAGATGGAATATTGGCCCATTTCACTAGATCCTTAGTAGATGAAACAATACCAAGATTCAAATGACCATACTAAATCTCCTCAAAAGTTTCCACACAAGATGCCTCAATGTGAACATCTACCAAATCATTAGGATCAAAATGTTAGAAGGTGTACACTCAATATTGGTGATCAACCTCCCCAATTGCAACTATATCTCTATTATGAAAATCTCAAATTATGATAGAATTTAGTGTGAAATCAACACTCTTGCTTGCTCCACCATATGTGATCTGATAGATAGAAAGGATATTGGTTGATAATGAAGGCACACAAAGAACATCATTGAATGCTCTGTTATCCATGTCAATGGATCCCTTCCCACAAACATGCATATATGTGTTGTTCATCATCAGGATGTGTGGTGATGAACAAGTCTGAAATGAAGAGAACATACTCTATGATGAAGCCATATGATGTGAGGCTCTTGAATCAAGTATCCACCTCTCTGACTTAGAATCTACAACTACAACAAGTTCTTTCCCCTTATGTCTATTAGTTTTTGCTGAAGAAGAAGAAGATGAACCTTTTGATGTTGAAGATTCATTGATTTTATGCTTCTTAAGAAGATGCTTCAACTCATCAATTTGTTTTGAATAACATTGATGTTCATCATGCCTTGATTTCTTGCAATATGCACATGTAGGCTTCTCCTTCTCAAATGATTCCCCTTTAGAGGGAGAGAATTCCAATTCTTTATGTGGCTTGTTCTTTTCTTCTTATCAAGATTCCCTAATTCTTTTTGTACCTTTGACTCACTAGCCAACAATGCTTGTGACTTGGAAGACTTGATTAGATGCATATTAGTTAACTTAGCTTCCTCTTGGATTAGGATATTTTCAAAGTCATCAAACTTAGGATTAACATATGATGCTCCCATAGAAAGTTGATAGCTATGAAAGCCATCAATAAACACTAAATACACATAACCAATCTTGGATAACACATTCAAAACCAATTGTAAATCATCTTTATCAATGTTGCAATCTTTCAGTTATGTTCTTAGTTGCTTAAATTTGGAGATGTAGTCTTGGATGTGGTAAAAAAAAAAAGGATCAAGATTCATCAAATCATTATCAATCTGGTATCCTAATCTTATCTATTTTACCATAAAAAAAATTGAAAGCCTTCCAAGCCTCTTTAGGTGTTTTGCATGATTCCACATGAAATTGTAAATCAAATGAGACTAATGAACATATGCATCCAAGTTTTTTTTCACGATCAAGCTCCCATTTTTCCAATTCTTTAGCATTAGTAGGTTGAGGAATAGTTTCCTTTAGATAGCTTATTAGACCTTTCATCATGAGATAATTCCATACTGATTTTCTCCATGTAGCATAATTATATGGAGTTAAGAGTTCAATTTGAGATTTCCCCATTGCAAGAACACAAACCACGCAAAAGAAAGCAATTAACCACTGCAAGATTACACCCCAAAATCACTCAATAGAAAAAACCCCAAGAAAATATGATTTGTAGCACTTTATACTTAGTGCGATTATAATTGCCACTTGCCAACAAAAGAGAAGTGGACTTGATCTTAGTCCATACAAATTGCCAAATTTGGCCACAATCTCAAAGCAAATGTTTTATAGATAATAAAATAAATCTAATCATACCAGTGGAAATTACATGAAAATTTATGCACTTCAAAAAAATGTTACTATATGAGTGAGAATGGATCCTCAGAAGTTCCCAAAATGAGAATGGCTCAACAATAACTTTGAAAATATGCAATTTATTAAAAACTCAGGCACCATTGTCAAAATACAATTATACCACTTTGAAGAGAGTGAAATTATACCCCAAATAAATAAATAAATAAATCTTGAAAAAATGAGCTCGTATGACCGAGATATGCCCTTCTGAAGTTGGATTGCAAAATCAAAATTGTTGATGGAGAGGGGGGAAAATTGGAGTGACCTATTGACAATCGTTTGGCCATCAAATTTAAGACAATTAATTATGATGGTAGCCTAGACATTAAATTTAACACAGTGTCAGATGATAGTCATTTGGGCATCAAATTTAACACAATATTTTCTAATGGTCATTTGACTACCAAATTTAAGATAGTCATGCAAAAAAAGCCAATTTTTTTTCAGCACAAAAATATGAAGTATTATATATGAAAATAGGGGTTTTTGGGCCTCCAAAATTCAATGGAAAGGTTTATTTTGACCCAAATTACTCCAAAATTGCAGCTACCTTCTAGATTTGATAACCACTCTTCAGTTGATAAGTAGGAGGTATTTTCCACAACAAGTCAAATTGTGATATTTCTATCAAGATCCAACCGTTTAGTTTTATGAATCAAACTCTAGCCTTATATGTCCAATTTGGATGAAACAAAAGACAAAACTGACTTTCTCAAAACATGGGTCAATGAGTTTGATTCATAAAACTACACGGTTGAATCCTAATAGCAATATCACAACCACTCTTCAACTTCAAAACCTTATAGATCTAGCCTCATATGCCCTATTTGGATGAAAAAAAAGGAAAAAATGACTTTCTCAAACCCTTTGATCTCAATCGTGAGCTCAGATTTGCACCAACAAGCTCCAATTTGAACCTACAATAGAAAACCACAAAGAAGAAACCCACAAATCTGATAATTCTTTCAAGCCTTTTTTATTTTCCAGATCATCATTCAATGCAAGAGAAGAGCATACTCGAATTTTTAAGATCCACCATGTTAGTGTAATTAATTATTTATTACACTAGCATAAGTTAACTTAGGTCTTTTATTTATTTGATTAAGTCCTAGATTGCCTCATTATAAAATCATAAGTAATGGTGTAATTACCCTTTCCATGTTTGTAGGAGATAAGATTCCTTCTAGAAATCATCTAGAACTTATCTCTATCTCATCATCATTCCCTAGGTAGATTGTTAGGGTTTACATGTTGTCACATGTAGTGTGATCAAAACACTTGGCAACATCATAGTGCATTCTAGATTTCTCTCTTGCCCATATAATCAGGACATATGTACACTTGTAACATATTCTAGATCAATCAGATAATCTCTATTTGAATGCCATTGTTGCAACACTTTTTGTGTGGGTGAATATTTTCTTGGAAAAGGTCCTTCATTAAAGACTGTAGCTTCAAGGACACTGAGAATCCATCATTTCAACATGGTATCAGAGCTTTTCCAGTGAAACTTCATCCCAGGATCAAGGAAGTTGGCTTGTGAGATTCTTTGCAAGCTTGAGGGTTTCACTTTGTAGGCTAGTTGGTTCTACCCGAGAACCAAGTTGTTTTCTGGTGCAAATTAGGCTCTCTCTGACCTCTCCATTACACTGAGAAGGCCTCAAAACCTATAGATTTCCTGACCATTGGCCAAAATCGAAGATATTTCCACTGGGATCCATTTGAGGTATTATCTAGGGTTGAATTCAGGCTATATTCTCCTATAGGTTGGTAGAAAAATTAAAATTTGTGGGAGCAACCTGCTATTTTAATCAGCAGTCAGCATAAGGGTTAATTTTTTTTTGTGGACTATAGTTTCAGATTTGATTTTTCATTCGGTTGGCATCCTAATATATATTTTTGTAGATTAAAATATTTAATATTGACATTTAAAAATTTTGAATTGCTAAAAGCAATATTCAAAATTTAATTCTTTTGGCATTCTTTAGTCTGCAGACAGTGAAAACTTGGTCAGTGTTTCTCACATCACAACCGGCATCGCTATCATCTTCCAACTCCACCATCGTTCATCTGACCACCATCCACCAGACTCTCCCCACCGGTGTCCTTCCTAGCTTTCATCTGTTGCTGACTGCCTCGGTCCCATTGACGACCTTGCAGCCCCCACTTTAGTCACATGAGGGCTTTGCTAGCCTCTAAGTGGTGCCACCCTCTTCACTAACCACACCTCCTCAACTATGTCGTTCCACTGCTCTAACGCTACTCTAGGTGGGAGCACTATTTTTTTTCCCTTGCTACACCCGCGGTCACATTAGTGACCAATGGCCAAAGTTTTTTAGCCCCCGAGGCTTATTTTTTGACCCTGGTTAGCGTGAGTAGACTCATATCAATAGTGATCTTCTAAGGGCTATATCTTTTATGTATGATCTAGAAATCCAGTAAACAAGATAACATTGGAAAGTTCTTGGAGTCTACTTTCCAGTGGCGCACTCTAACTTTTAGGATTCTACTGTCATCAAAAGTTCAAGTCAATTGAATTCAACCCTCCTTTTTTGGACTCAACAACCAATATCTTTGAATCATATTGTCAAAATCTGGTGATTCTAGTGGCATTCAGAAGATATTTCAAAGCTTTTTTCATCAGTCCAGTCACTTTTATCAGTTTTAGCTCTAGGCACTCTTGCATTGATTTTTTCAATTTGGTGCATTTGTTCAACCACTTGGATATCCTAGCTTTTGGAGGAATATTTTTTGCATCAAGGGGTTTCATTTCAATTGCATATCATCTTTGGAAGTTCCTATTTAATGTTGAAGGTCAATATCTTTGTATTATTGGAGATTCAGTCATAGTTTATTATGGGGTTTTCAAGTCATCCTTCACTGATCATGTTGGGAAATGGAAACTATTAGCAATGGAGAGATTGCATCATCAATCATCTTCAATCCCTTCATTTGTTGCCACATTTGTATGGTTGGGTTCCCCTCATGATGATTGTGTCCAAAAATTTGATTGGAATTGTCCAAGGTATGATGTTCTAAGGATTATTGTCATGCATGTTGTTGATGATGTTTTGAAAGCTATTGATCATTGTAACTATCCTCACATTTTTTAGAACAAGATTTGGGAACTATATGGAGATTTAGATACTCCACCAATCCTCAATGATCATGTTTTAGAATGTCATTTTCCTTTTCATTTCTCATATTCAATACCCCATAATGATATTGATGTGTAAGAGGTTGATTGCCTTGAATCTTCTAAAGAGGTTGACGAGGTTTCTTAAGATGTTCCTTCTTCTCCATTAGAGACTATTGGTATCACTTCACATTTAGTGATTCCTTGTCCAGAGTCATTGATTGAGGCTTCCATCATTTCTATTCATCAGGACACACCTAGTTTTCCAGACTTGACATCACAGGATGGCTTTGTTTCAGGGATTGTTGACTTGGCTACTTCTACAGGTTTGGAGAACATTCTTGAGGGAATATCACCCCTCTATTTAGATTCTACTTTAGAGATTTCTCTTGAGTCTCCACATTCCTTTGGTTGGACCTTGATTAGGGATCCTGATCTTGGTGAACCCATCTTGGAGACACTTTTTTTCTCTTTAGAGATTTCATGTATGAGACTTCTTCCCTCTCATTCCATTTAGGATTTGGAGTTTCTTTAGCATCTACCATTGAATTTTCTCCTTCCTAGTGGGAGACATGTGGTTTGGACACCTTTGTTGCTTCAAATTTATTTTAGTGGAGGAAACCTAGTGACATTTGATTGGATGTATAAATTGAATGAATTTTTTAATTTGGTTATGGTAGAGATTTATGTTCAAATGGTTACGTTAAAGCGGAATGAAGAGGGAGAATTCTAGAGGCTGGGATGTTATGTTCTCGTGATGGGAAATATATGTTATTTGGGTATGGGGAAATTTCTATTCTGGATATAATAAATGGTGGCCATTCAATTTTGCATGTTTTTTCTACCTTGTGATTATTTTGTGAGTTTTGGGAGTGATATGGATAATACCTTGCTTTGTGTATTAAGTTGTGTGCTATGTCATGCATGTGGCCTTGTTTTCTCCTTTTGTGAATTTTTGGTTGGAAGTAGGGGAGTAGCTTCCAATGGGGGCCAGTGCACAAAGGGGTGCCTAGATAACCCATAGGGAAGTTAGTTAATAAGTGATAACATTAAAATTAACTAGGGGGAAATTAGGTAGTTCAAAAATATTAATCAAGATAAGTATGTATCTCGTTCAACCTCAAGTGCTTGTTTAGGCTTGGGGTGAGACGGGAAGGCTTGGAATGGTATGATTGACTACTTCGTCTCCACAAGAAGTAGGTTGATTCCGCTTAGTTGACATGAGGGGTTGAAGATCAGTAGAGGCTACCAGGATAACCCAAGGTGGGGGTTGCGGCCTAGGAAGATCTACCTAGATAACCTATGTTCGGCTAAGTGATGACACTTCCCTTATGACAACCATGAGTTTCATTACTTCTTGTTGATACTTGGTGTAACTTTGTGCCTCTGGAAGTATGTTCATGGATGTTGATTTTCTTGTTGGTGTGTTCATCTTGTGTTGTGATTTTATCTACCTTGTGATACCCAGTCCTTGCCTTTCGGTTGGGGGGGGCCTTTGTAACCTCCTAGCACGGGGGGTGAATCTTTGGATTCATGCGGTTGGGTGGAACATGTAATGTTCTCCATTGGGTTCCCCTTATGTTCATGATGTGGTGATTTAGCAATGTCTTGAATATTGTAGCTTTTCTGGAGGTTGATCATTGTACTTGTCGTATTGTAACTTAATTATGTACCATGTATCATTGTAAAAACACTCCTCGATTGATACGAGGAAGTATCATTGTACAAATGTATACGTAGATTGAAATAATGTATCTCTTGTATGTAAGATATTTTGTAATCAATGACATTGTACTTGAAAATTGAAATAAAAGAAATTAGTTATTCTTTTATGTAAATTAATGGATGATTCACTTGGTTCTTTTGTTTATATGTAATGAGTTAATGACATGTTGGATGATGATTAGTGTTTAATGGTAAATAAGTTACTTGGCCTTGAAGTTTGTATATGGAAAATAAGTAATGCAGTCATGCACCCTAGGAGACTTAGAGAAATAATTTGTTATATTCAATTTCTTTGCAGAACATTGCACTTAAAAGAAAAAAAATTGTCCATTTTTCGTAGTATAAGTTTTTTCCTCTAGGGTTCTTGGTGGGGCATTACAGAAAACATAATGCATTAACACCTCTTAACATTCTCCCAAAACCACAAGGTCTAAATCAAATTTGTAGAGGAGTGTGGACCAGTTAAGTCATGGCCAATACATAGAAAATTATGTAAATCTTATATGCCTATCTTCTGTTACTTGTATATTGCAAACTACTTATCTAAATGAAGTGAGATTTTGAATGAAGATACTAATAACATCCATAAAAAACATATTAGAATCACAAAAGTAAACCTATATGGGTGAACAAATGCAAAACAAAATACTGAAGGGCTCTATGTACTGAAAGTATCGATGTAGACACTTAGCAAAAATACTTGATTGTACCTATTTTTGGATCAAACCCTCTTGCAAAATATTTCTTCTACAATCATCCTTCATTCTATTTTGACATCCATATAATGTAGTGTTGACATCAATGACAACTTATTAATGACAAAATTCATTATTTCAACATGCAATACATTTTTTTCTTTTTGGTGATGTATAACATAGATAGGGGGAGCTATTCTCATAGAGGATGAAATATGGATTTACTATCCTTTTCCCTTGATGTCAAGGGGGAGTGAATCATAGAAGTGTGTTGCCATCAATGACAAAGGGGGAGATTGTTGGAAACATGAGCATGATGATGTATGGTGTTTTCATTGATGGAAACCCATTGTAGAAGTGATGGTTTATCAATATGAATATAGTTTGGAGTAGACCAAGTGTTTCTTGGGGAAGTTGGGTAAGTCCTAGATTGAGATACTGATGTAATAGAGCATCATTTTTGAGGTTCGTATTGCTCTTCATTGCAATATCTTGTCATACAATTTTGAGATTATAATTGTACATGTTGAAGGAGTCTATATCCAAAGTTTCAGGGTTTAATGTCTTCCATAGTAGAAGATACTGATGAGAGTATCAGGCTAAGAAGAGACAGTTATATTTGCAAAGTTCATGTTAGAATGCTCCATCTTCCACTATGGATGATCATTGTATTATGCAAATTTTAAGAAGTGGTTGAATATTTTATATGTGTGTGCACTCCAAGTGTTAAGTGGTTTCATGGTCTGCATGTCAAGTTTTGGGATGAATAGCTAGTTCTTTTAGTTGTTTCTTCACCAGTTTTGTGTGGTGCCAACCTAAGGGTTTTGGGATCATCTAGAACTAAATGGAGTATGAAGCAGATTACTAGGAGTGTATTTAGGTCATGTTGACCTATTTTGGTGAAGAACACACTTTGGTTACTTTTTCAAAGTATGTATGATGGATTTTTGACCTAACAAGTTATGGTGTCACATGTTTCACTAATTAGGCAGACCTAATTGATGATATGATTATTTGAGAAATATATACATATATATATAAGGTTAATTAAATGTGTGTAGCATGAGATGAGAGAGAGGTGGGTAGTGAAGTGCATAATGAGATAGTGGTGATCTTGTGATAGTGAGGAATGAAGTGTGTGAAGTCAATTTTGTGTGTCTTATTGCAACAGTATCTTCAATATTTAGCAGATACATTGTAAGTAGTTCAAATTTTGGTAGTGAGCCATACTTTTGTATATCTTTTGTAATTCTAGAAGAAGTAATCTTCCTTGGGAAATAAGCCCTCCTATTTTTTGGACAATGAGTCCTCTAGGTAGTGAGCCCTTCAGGAAGTGACCCTCATGTAATCTATTATAATTGGTTATGATATATTGTGAGGTAATCCTCACCATGGTTTTTCCCTTTCAAGGGTTTTCCACATAAATATGGTGTTCTTATGTTGATTGTTGTGATGCATTATTTAATTGTTCCTTTCCATTTCTACAAGTTCATTGAGATGCTTTGAATGCACTTTTAAGTTAATGAATTTCAAGGAATATTGATTCATCCCCCTCTCAATATTTTGGGTGTTCAACATGGTCTTGGGTTTGTGTTTGTTGGGAGGTCATAATATAACTTATGCTTCAAATTATTTGTGTTTAAAATCCTTGAAATTATACGTATTATTTCTTTAGTAGGTATTTTGGAACCCTAGGAGGACTTGGAACCTTGGAACCAAGTTTCAATGCTCTAAGTTCACCCAAACTCCCCCCCACATCCAAATTTTATTCAATTTCTTCCTAAATATAGTAGGAATTGGAACCTTAGAACTAGCTTATAAATTTCCAAGTACACCAAAAGTTCTAAAACGAAACCATGTTTAGAGGTTCCAAGTCCCTCAAAATTCCTAAAATTCATCCATGTTTAAAGATTCCAACTCCTTTTTAAATCTCAAAACTCAATTCCAAGGTTCCAAGTCATCTTGAATTCTTACCACTTAACCAAATTCTAAGGTTCTAATTTTCTCTAAAGTCTTAAAACTTGATTGAGTCCCAAAGATCCAAATCCCCAAAATTTATGGTGTGGATTTTGATTCTAGATTTCCTTAATAACAAGGTGGAGAAAAGGGAAGTTGAGGGTCCAACTTTTGACAAAGCCTCTAAAATTGGTAGGAAAAATATTGTTTACATTGAAATTAAAAAGGCATCCTCCCAAACTTCCAAAGAAAAATTGCAATGTAAGAAGAGATGATTAACAACTTATCAATGTATCATAAAATGCATTAGTTAACAAGTTAGAATCCTCTTCTAACAAAATTATCAATATTACGGATCATATTGTGTAAGGCAACCCACCAAAAACACTTAATTTTAGGGAGGATCTTGTGATTCAATGTTAGACCCTAATCAAAAGAAGGGTCACTAGTATCATCAGAAATCATATTATAAGTCAAAGCCATAGAGAAATAACCTAAAGAATGGGGGCTCCAAACATATTCATCCTCTTTGGAAAGACATCAAAAAATATAATCTACTATATTTTTTTGAAATTAATTTATCACCTCATAACCCCCTTCTTGCCTCCCACTCAACTATAAGATAAAGTATTTACATCTAGGCATAAAATCATTCCAATATATATAGCCATGCAACTTCTTATCATTCAATATTATGAGTCATTCCATCAAGCTAGAGAAAATTTGAACAAAGGATAGAAAAGGGTCATATTTCCATTTTTCTTTCCAAAAATCAACCCTATTTTCCATTTTCCATCCTCCATTACAAACCTTGATTTAACAAATTCCTTATTTTCAATAGGTTGTTCTAGATAGTAGAACCATGAGGGAGAGAGGGAGAAGATAGGAAATAACATTGGTCCCTATTCTCTATATACTTAGCTTTAAAAATAAGCCCCTAATGTTTTTCATTCAAAAGAAGGTTCTATTAGATTTGTGAATAACATGAGACACATGATCAAACAATGAAAAAAACACTTTCCATGCAAGAGCTCTACAAACCCAAGATTCTTTATTCCTCGACAAGAAAATACTTACAAAATGTATAAAACAAATAGAGAGAGTGCTTTATAAGAGAAAACCTAAATGATAAAGGCATTAGATCATGGCAAGTGCCATCATCCTGTGTGATCAGACAAAATAATCTAATAATAGCTCTTCAATTAACAAAAAGAAAAAAAGAACTCCTAAGTTTATCTTAAGTGCATGAGAATAAGTAAATTAAAATAATAATTAGTTAATTATTATCAAATGCATGATTACTCTAACACCCCCTTAAGTGTAACTTAGGGAGTAGCTAAAAAATCTAAAACCAATGCATAAAAAGAAAAGAAAGAATGAATAGATCCCAATAGCTAGGCCTGATGAGGTACCCAATACAATAAACAAAATCTCTCATAATTGGAGAAAAGGAGAAAACCATATGGGAAAAACTCCTCTCCTAAAGAGAGATAAAATCATGTGTAAAATAAACATGAAGGAAGGAGGCCTCATGAGGATACCCCAAGGACAACTTCCTTCACCCTAAGCATTAATCACAACTGGAGCTAATGAGGCGATGCCAAAGGTTTCATGAATATGTTTGCAACCTGCTCCTCCGTAGGCATGTACTCCTGTAGTGTAGTAAAATACACACCCTTGCATTTTCACACTTGTTTGGGCCCGCCTTGCTTTATTTATCCCTATTTATATCTTAATTGGTCATATTTTGCATCCACAAGCCCTATGAATTATATATTTTTTTGGCTAATCCCAACATTCTCCAATGGATAAATGATAATTTAATGATGTCATCGGAGTGTCCCTAATTTTTGGGTCGGGATTAAAACACCAACTAGGGCATCTTTGTCCCCCAAAGTTCTTGGGACCTTGATTTTGAGTGCACCTAAATAGGTCCCTTTTTGGAGTCTATGCCTTGAGATTTGAGCCTTGGGACTAAGATGCCACCTAGGGCATCTTAGTCCTCCTTGGCTTATTTTTCAAGATTTAATTTCAAATTCTGATAGGATTTAGCCTCCTTTATTTAATGAATTCATATTTTGGCTTGGTGTTATGTAATTTTGGGATATTAAGAATAGATATGTATAATACAAGGTTCCTCCTCTCATTTTTTATATCAAGTAATCAAGCAAGCTAACAAGCATCCAAGCATTCAAGCATTCTAGCATTCAAGAGAAATTCATCAAGTATATGGAGCCATCATCAAGATTCAAGAATCATTTCAAAGATATTCTTGCATCATGTTTGTTGTTGTGCTAACAGTTATGATTTAGGGTTTTGATTCAAGCAAGCAATTCAAATCCATATCCATAGAGCATTCCTTTATCTAAGGTCCATATCCATTGTAGCCATTTCTACACAAGCTCTGTAGACTTTACAATAAGTGGCTCACAGGATTTGTAGCATTGTATGTTGTCTATTCATCACTTCCTTCATTATTCCTATTCTTACTTGCTACTTAATTACCAACAAGGGGTTTTGAAAAGGAAACCCCATTCACCAACAACACAAACAAGTTTTACCCCTTTGCATATTTGTGATTGTAGATCTAGGCTTTAGAATTGAAGATCATTTGAGTGCAAAGTTGTATTGTAAAGCATTCATTCTAAGGAAAACTCACCACCAACAAGCATAGGATCTCAAAGATCTGTGGACTGATTCAGAAGGGCAAGTGGACCTTGGAGCCTGTGACCACACTTAGAAAATTTAGAAATTTAGGAACAAGACTAAGCATTTCAACAAAGAAGAGTGTCTTAGTCTCTTAGGTAGAAATTTTAGAGATTTTTCAAATCTTTGTTCTCACCTAAAGATTTTGCATTTGGTTCCAAAAACACTGGGACTAAGACAACAATAATGTCATCTTTGTCCTCCCTAGCATATTTTGGAAACTTCTTTGCATTTCCAAAACCCTCACAACAACTCCAGACCTCCCAGGTACATACCTCCTAACTCCCTATTGCATGTTTTCATTATTGGCATCCTTCATTTAGCTTGCATTATTAGATTTTGTGAGTTGAATGCTTGTTTTTCTTTTCCAAGCATTTTCTTGGTGGTGAACCCCTAAAAGTTGAAAAATCCCCCTCCTAGTTCTTCCTAATTGAGAATTGACTCACCTTGTAAGGTTGATAGTCAATCCAATTGGGGTTATTAGGAAATTATTGAATGATAATGGGAGAATAGTGATGTTCTATGACCTAGGTTATAAAGCACTCATTTTCCTATTGTTAATTTTGGTGAACCCAATGTTAGAATAGGATCGAAAAGAATCTCTGAAAAATTCTACCTGGAGGACTAAGACACCCTTATTGTTGTCTTAGTCCCAATCTAAATTTATGAATTTTCTGAGTGTGGTCCTGAGCTCCAAATTCTGCACTTGCCCCTTCTCAAATCTGAGGTCTTGAATCCTCTAGATCTGGCCTGTAGGTTATAAAGCACCCATTTTCCTATTTTTCATTTTGGTGAATCCTATTGCAATGCCTAGTGCCCCTCATTTATCTTTGAACAGTGGAAAGGAGTATGATCTTGTTGAAAAACTTAAGAATACTCTTGCAA
>VDFB02331571.1:0-12037 GCA_007258455.2 Sequoia sempervirens | reverse complement strand
ACACCAGAGGAAGATAGAACCATGGAAACTAATGTTGAGTTAGCTAAGAAAGTAGAAGAACAAGAAGAGGATAACCGGTTGCTAAGAGAAAGATTGTCCCGAATGGAGCAACTCCTAGATGAAGTCCAAGAAAAGGCAGATAAGGTCAAAGTTAAAATTGATCTAAAGGAAGAGAAGGAAGCAAAGGAAAAGGAATTGGACTTGGAGGAGGAAGCTCCAACACCTGACCCTGTTCTTTCTGAAGAACCCTTCTTGAAGGCACTGCAGGCCTTAAGTGGCAAAGCTTTGGAAGGTGTGCCACTATTTAGTGGAAAAATGGATCCTGATTCAGTCATGGACTAGATTGAAAGTATAGAGAATCACTTTGAATGTGATGGTATAACAGAAGCCCAAAAAGTAAAGGTGGCCAAGTCAAGGTTGAGAGGTTCAGCTCTCACATGGTGGAAGTTTGTGCAAAATGAAAGAGAGAAAGAAGGAAAGGGTCCTATAGTTACATGGAGAGGCATGGTAACCAAAATAAAGCAGACCTACTTACCTGATGACTATGAAGTCCAGTTGCATAGGAGGAGACATAATCTTAGACAAAAATATTTGGATGTCCAAGCATACACCGAGGAGTTCCAAAAGTTGTGCCTCAGATCAAAGGTGGTTGAAGATGAAAGCATCAAGCTAGCAAGGTATTTGAATGGACTTAAATGGTCTATTCAAGAAGACATGAGCCTAGTGAACTTCAAAACCATCCGCCAATGTTATCAAATGTCCTTAAAGATAGAGGAGAAAGGCAAAAGGAAACAAGAGAAAACCTCCAAGAGTAGAGGTAAAGGAAAAGACAACAGAGGACAAAGAGGTGGTTATGGTGGAAGGAGTTCAGAATCAAGGGCTCAAGGAGAAGTCAGGTACTCTGAGCAGCAAGAAGGAAGCTCTAGTAGAGGTGGTAGAGGAAGAGGTTCTAGCTCTAGAGGAAGGAGTGGTGGACAAGGAAGAGGCAGTTACTTTGCCAATATGAAGTGTTATCACTGCAATCAAATGGGACACCCTGCCTATAGGATGTTCTGAGAAGGGTAGTACTTCTCATGGAGGTGACAAAAGAACTAATATAGTTCATGATGAGACAAATGCAGCAGAGAAACATTCTAAGGTACCATTGAATTCAGAGGAAGGTGAGAATCTCGTGATGAGAACTTTGATCAAAGAATCAGTTAAAGAGGAACCAAGCCAAAGGAGGTCTCTATTTAGGATAAAGTGTAAAATGATGGGGAAAGTATGTAGAGTCATCATTGACTCAGGGTCTACTGAAAACATTGTGTCAGAGGAGACAGTCAATAAGCTAAAGTTGACAAGGATACCCCACACCAATCCTTACAAGGTCACATGGCTCAATAAAGGCCAACATGTTTTAGTAAATGAACAAGCATGGGTGGAGTTCTCAATTGGAAGATAAAAAGACAAAGTCTTGTGTGATGTGTTACCTATGGATGCATGTCACTTGCTCCTAGGTAGAACATGGCAATTTGATCGCCAAGCTATGCATGATGGAGTGAAGAACTCTTATACTTTCAAGAAGGATAAGGTAACATTCAAAATTCAGTCACTGTTAGAGGATATAGAGGTGAAGATAGCAGGTCCTAATTTTCTCATGGTTGGTGAAAAAGAGTTCTTAGAAGCCTTGGAAGAAGGAGAAGGAGTTGGCTATGCATTAGTGTTAAGGCCAAGAGAGGAAAGTGTGGATAAAGCAGCCAAGAAGCTAGAGTTACCAAAAGAAATACATAATATATTGCAGACTTATGAAGGCATTGTAAGCAGTGGACAACCAGCAGCATTACCCCCTAAAAGAGCCATAAGTCATAGGATAGACTTGATACTAGGGGCTACCCTACCAAATAAGGCAGCCTACAAGATGACCCCTCAACAAAATGAGGAAATAGCTAGACAAATACAAGAACTCCTAAACCAAGGTCTCATTAAAAAGAGCATCAGTCCATGTGCAGTACCCACTGTCCTAGCACCTAAAAAGGGAGGGGAATGGAGGCTTTGTACTGATTCAAGGGCCATAAATAAGATAACCATTAGGTATAGGTTCCCTATCCCTAGGATTGAAGACCTAATGGATTGTCTAGGTGAAGCTAAGTACTATACCAAGATAGACTTAAAGAGTGGTTATCACCAAATTAGAATACATGAGGGAGATGAGTGGAAAACAACTTTCAAAACCAATGAGGGTTTATATGAGTGGCTGGTTATGCCATTTGGGTTGTCTAATGCCCCCTCCACATTCATGAGGCTCATGAATGAAGTCCTCAAAGACTACATTGGTAAATTTGTAGTGGGTATCTTGATGATATACTGATTTATAGCAAAACAAGAGAAGAGCATCTCAAACAGATAGAGTTGGTTTGCAAGAAGCTACATGAGGAGAAATTGATGATCAATTTAGAAAAGTGTGAATTCATCAAGACAGAGCTGGTGTACCTTGGGTTTGTATTATCACATGGCAACTTGAAAATGGACATTAGCAAAGTGGAAGCCATCCTCAATTGGCCTACTCCAAGGACAGCAACAAGAGGTAAGAAGTTTTCATGGCCTTGCTCAATACTATAGAAAGTTCATAAGACAATTTAGTGCTATTTGTGCTCCTATGTTGGATACCATTAAAGGAGGGATGAAGACTAAATTTGTGTGGAATGAGCAAGCTAACAAAAGTTTTGAGTTGTTGAAAGAAAAGATAGCTACCCAACCTATTTTGGTGTTACCAAGCTTTGAAAAGCTATTCACTATTGAGTGTGATGCAAGCAATGTGGCTATTGGAGTTGTTCTTAGCCAAGAGGGCAGACCGGTGGCTTTCCATTCTGAAAAGTTAAGTGAAGCCAAGAAGAAGTATTCTTCTTATGACCTTGAGATGTATGCATTGGTCCAGGCTCTAAGGAAATGGAGGCATTACTTGCTTCCCAAGGAATTCATAGTGTATTCAAACAACCAAGCACTTAGTTTCCTGAATTCACAAGAGAAATTGAGCCACAAACACATGAAATGGGTTGAATACCTGCAAGCTTATACTTTCAATATCAAGCACAAGAAAGGAGCACTCAACAAGGTGGCAGATGCCTTGAGTAGAAGAGTTCTCACCATTCAATAGATTCAGTTGAAGAGCATGGGAATAGATCATTTCAAGGACCTATATGCAGATGATGAAGATTTTGCAGACATTTATAAGGTATGTGCTGAATACAAGAATCATTTTCATAGTAGATATGCTGAATATACTTTACAAAGTGATCTCTTGTTTAAGGGGAATCAGTTATGTGTCCCTAGAGGTTCTATTAGAGAGAATTTGATACAAGAAAAGCATAATGGTGCATTGAGTGGTCACTTTGGGATCACAAAGACTCAAGAACTTGTTCAAAGGTTCTATTATTGGCCAAGGATGAATCTAGATGTTAGGAGGTATGTGGAAAGTTGTATAGTATGTCAAAAGGCCAAGGGTACTTCTTCAAATGCAGGCCTATACCAACCACTACCTATTCCTAACAGGCCATGGGAATGCTTGAGTATGGATTTTGTAGTTGGATTACCCAAGACAAGACAAGGCATGGATAGTGTTTATGTAGTTGTGGATAGATTCAGCAAGATGGCCCACTTTGTGCCATGTAAGACAACCAATGATGCCAGCCAAATAGCCTCTCTTTTCTTCAAAGAGATAGTAAGGATACATGGATTACCTATGAGCATTGTGTCAGACAGAGACACCAAGTTCATGAGTCATTTTTGGAAGACTCTTTGGAAAAGATTGGGAACTAATTTATCTTTTGGATCTGCATACCATCCCAAACTGATGGTCAGACCGAGGTTGTTAATAGGAGCCTTGGAAATATTTTAAGGTGCTTGACCAAGGAGTATGGTCAACAATGGGATCAGTTGATTGGACAAGATGAATATGCCTATAATGACACTGTGAACAGGTCAACAAGGAAGAGTCCCTTTGAAATCGTGTATGGTCTACATCCTAGAGGAGTCTATGAACTAAGAGACTTAAAGGATGGAGTGAAGGGAAGTGGATATGCTAAGGATTTTGCCTATGCAATGTAGGAGATTCATGACACAGTCAGAAAGACATTGACAGAGAATACTATGAAGCATAAGACTAAGGTTGATGAGGGTAGAAGAGAAATCCATTTCAACGTGGGAGACTTGGTGATGGTGCATCTAAAAAAGTCTAGGTTACAAAAAGGAGTTCCTCACAAATTACAGATGAAGAGGATAGGTCCCTGTCCTATCTTGGCAAAGTATGGAAACAATGCTTTTAGAGTGGAGCTACAGGAAGACAGTGGGTTGTCCCCTATTTTTAACATTGCAGACCTGGTTCATTACAAAGGACCACCACCAGACAAGGATCAAAGCCTCAATGAAGTCATCCATGATGTGGAAGAGCTCAAACTACCTTTTGCTACAGTCAAGCAAGCTGACAGTATACTGGATACTAGGGTCTACAAGAAGACTAGAACCAAGGAATACAAGGAACATCTAATCAAATGGCATGGTCAACCTGATGCTGATGCAGTATGGATCAAAGAATCAGAGTTCAAGAAGTTGGGCATTGATCTCAACTTACTCAATCCAAGGGTGGATTGAACTCTTTTGTTTTGGGGAGGATGGTGCAGGAGCACACCTAGGCTAACCTCCATAGTTAGGATATTTTGGCTTGTATCTAAAATTAGCCAAGTCAGAGTTATTGTGTATTTGTTTTGGACCTTAGAAGGTTATTGTTGTGGCTAGGTGAATTAGTCATTAGGACTAAGGTCACCAAAGTTTAGTCATAGTTAATAATTTTGCTTTGCTTAGCTTAGTAGCTTAAGTTGGGATTTTGAGTCTTAAATGTGTTCTAAACACATGAATGATGTTAGAAAGATGCCATGAGTCCATTAATGGAGTTGGTTGCTTGAAATATAGGAGATAGAGGTCCTAAGAGTTAGGAAGATGGCATAATCATAAGTTGCCAAAAGTTGTTACAAAGTTGTCATGACAACATTTGCCATTATGGCAAATGTTGCATGCAACTCGGTTACCTAGGATCCCCTAAAAGATAGGAGTGGGGGATCGACCAACATCCCTAAAAACATGGTAAATGGCATCTATGATGCAAGAGGCTCGAGTTAAAAGAAGAGTAGATTGTAATCAAGTTTTGGTTTTTTAGTTGGAATAGAAAAGAACTCTGCAATTTATGTGTTTTCCGAATGTTTTGAGTGATAGTGCTATTAAATGAATTGGATGTATTGATTTGACATTGGAGTTGTGTTCAAAGGGTAGTTCTAAGTGTTTTCCCTTCTGCAAGCAAGTTGTTTTGAGTTAGTTTAGTGGTTGAATAAAAAGGTTAAGGTCTAGAGGTTATACTGGTCTTGTCTTGACCAGATTGTCTTTTTATGGCTGCCCCATGAAATCTAGCCACGGGATCTTCCTGAGGAGAGATGGATGTGTTAGGGGAGCCATTGTTCTATACATATTTAGTGGTAGGAGTCATGAAAATTCGAGCAGCAGTGTGTATTAACAAACCCTAGGCGAGCTTAGAGTGCCCAGTTAGAGGTTTGACAGTGAAGAATTGGAGAATTTAGGCAGGGGATTGAGGTACAGTACAGAACAAGTACAGTTCCAGGTAGGGTATAGTCATATCCTAATATGCTAGAAGGAATGAGGTCCTGTCAATCCATTTGTTTAAATGATGAGCAAGAAATCAGTAGGATCCTAGTAATTAGGTCTTTTAGCCCTATTTAACTTAGATTATAGGAAACCAGTGTACGGAGGGCTTAGGGGTCTAAAACCTTGTGAATATTTTAGAAGATCAAAAAGGGTATTTGAATGTGGAGTTTTCTTTTTAGGTTGTTTGGAAATTTTGGGCAGGAATGAGAAAAAGGTCACTGTTAAGGGCTACAAGGAATTAGGCCTCCTCAAGACAAATTCTTGAGATCAGTAAGAAAGAAGCTTGAAGATCCTCCAAGATGGATCCAGTTGGATGTATATGACATGTTTCCAGTATCTTTGACACCCCTACAATCAATTCAAGGTTTTGTGTGATGTTGGCACTTAGAGTCTTCTAAGTGTAGGAGAGAGTTTGCCCAGAACAAGGTGGTGTTAGTATTTCAAGGTGAAGCACAAGGTGTAAGACTCTTGGAGAAGAGTTGGATCAGGACTTAGTTAATAATCTAAGCCTAACAAGAACCTAGAAGATATCAGGTTCTTGGATGAAGACAAAGAAAACTCTTCTTAGCTAGTTGTGCAAGAAATCCTTGGAACACATACCAGTCAAGCCTAGTGGGACTCATTTGCCATTCTGGGTGAATCAGTCCCAGTTGTACAAAATACAGTCAGAACCGGTTTCTGACAAAAGGGTATCTAAAAATGAAGAAAACTAAAAATTGACCTAGAAGTGGGACTCATTCGCCACACATGGTGAATGAGTTCACTTTTGAATTTCTAAATATTCAAGAGTGGATTCTAGTGTTTTTGATATGCATTTTACCTTTCTACAGGTGTCTGCTTCCAAAACTCTTATTTTCGAACCTGAAAATGAGTTTTTGTTGATATTTTGACTTGTTGAATGAAGATAAGACTTGAGAAACCTTGCAACTTGAATCTATATGATTTCCAAGCTTCCAAAATACCTAAATCTATAAACAAACAAGACAAGAAAGATAAATATTGAATGTTAGGGCATGGGGGTTTTCCTTGGTCAAACCCCTTTTAGGTAACTAAACCAAAATGATGAACAAAAGGACTGAAACATGCAATAATGGAGTTGATTACATTTCCATGATGTTTGATATATTGAAAGTCTACAACAAAACATGAAGGATCTACCCTTAAATGTCTGAAAACTGATCTTGAATGGCTTGAAATGATAAAACCCTAGCTTACTTGAGAAGATAAATGATGAATGGGTGAATGGGGGTTAAGATGAGAAGAAAAACACTTATTTATACACACTTGTTCCTTAGTAACCTGATGATACCTCATCACAGGCCGACATAAGGTATTTTTAAATAAAAACCTAAAAGTAAATTTAAATTATTTTGAATTTGGAGCCAAGAGGGACTCATTCACCACCCATGGAAAATGTATCCCACCTTGGGCTTGCAAGTGGGTGTCAAGAATTAACGTGCATTTGATATTATTTTTCAGGTTTACATTCAAAAATACACTTAATTATGACTTGTGAGTGCATAAAGGGTTCATATAAACCATAAGAAAGGTGTAAATAGTGAAATTAAGCCTAGAAAAGTGTGAAATCTTATTACAACACTTTACAACACTTTAGAATAGGACTTGATGATGAATAAAAAGGTTATATTTAGATGAATTATAATGAGAAGAGTCTAGAAAAGTGTAGAAATGTGTTACAACACTTCACAAGATCTTCACAAGACATTAGGAAAAGCATGTTTGTTCAATTTGAAAAGGTCCAAGACCTACTGTGGATATGAAAAACACCTCACAACACTAGATTAAGACCTCATTAAGTCCATTTTATCATGAGTTATTCCCATGTCAAGAAAGAGGTCATTTTTTGAACATCACATTGTGATAGTTGCGTGAAGGTGTAGGACTAATGCTTGAATACTGTTGAATCGGAAGAAAATGTTCTATGGAAATGTCCCATTTTGGACCATTGATGGAAAAGAATTAGGAGCCACTGTAATATTTAATGGGGATCTAGTCATACTTGGGATGGGATATTTATTCAAACCATTCTCATCATTCACTGATAAGGTGTTTCATTTCAAGATCCACAGTTATTGCTTTTACATAGGCTTGAACTAGGGTAGTAGGAGGATTTTCCCTCCATTTTACGAACATCATAGTGAATGAATCAACCTCCATATAATAAAGGATAATGGTAGAAAAATTGTCTGCCATGTAGGGTGCTTGTAATCTAGAATAAGCCTTTTGGAATCTATCATTAAAATAATTATAGGTTCACCATCAAACCTTTTTGATTTGATAAAACTGATGATATAACATGGCAAGATCTACCAACGTTCTAAACCTAGCTAAGAATTGAATTTCCATGTCTCACCATGTCCTTACAAAATTATGAGGTAGGTTGATACACCACTACTAAAATCCATCAGTCAACGTGTAGGGAAACAACCAACATACAATGTCTTCATGTTGTATTCTAGCTCCAAAGCATGTATCTTTTAACATACATATATGTTCCTCTGCATCTTTGTGGAGATATCACTTTGGACAATTTTTTTCCAGATTCTTTCGAAGATAATTGTATACAAAGAATTGAATATGAGACTCTACATTAAAGAAATCCATCACTAAGGGTGGAGGTCATATAATAGTAATTGAATTTTGTAGGATTGTGATTACAGACATTGACCCTGGGTCCTAGATGACATATGACCACTAAGTTCCATAAATATCATGTGAGGATCCATAGATCAAGACCTATTGACTCTACAGAACTCCAACTTCCTCTATTTTAAGAAAGGAAGGCCCTCCTAGTGCCACTTCTATTGACCTGAATGATAGACACAAACACCAACATGCAGATAAATTCTCACAGAGTACCACATGAACCTACCTTTCTTGAAAGATCCGCTAAGAAAACCTAAATCTAAGGAAATCTCAACTCGATCCCAAGGCTCAAGAATGTTAGGTCCTAATGCACTAGGTTCACTCAGGGTTCACTATGATATTGTTGTTAAGCACAAGGGGCTTATGGTTTTCAGAAATTAACTAGTATTTGAATGATTAAAATATAATCTAAGTTAGATCATTCATACATCATTCAATAAATTCATGAAATCAAAGAATTTGCAATAATATTTTATGAAACTCAAATTACTCTCATACATTCAAGTAAATTTAGTATTAATTACTCAATGACTTCAAGGAATGAAAATATTTGTAATAAAACTCTGTGTATTCATTAATTTTGGAATATTTTCTCAAAATATAATGCATCTACTCTAAAATAAAGCATAAAAATACTTAAATATAAAATTTCTCCCAGATATTATCCACACATGCCTCAAGAAATAACTAAATCAAAGAAAACAATTCTATACTTCACCATATTGCTTCATAACTGTGAACCCTATTTCAAACTTGCATGGAAGAAACAAACAATCACATTAATAGATCAAAATGCAAGATTAAAACAAGAGTTCCCCATAAAATCCATCTGCATTGTTAGAAAACAAGGAAAAGGATGATATAGTTGAGCAAATACAAACACAAATAACTATCCCTATTCTAAAACAAGACAAACACTTGATCTTATAGGGGGATTGGTGCTATTTTGATATGGAAAATAGCCCTTTCCCAACCCCTTTAGATAAGCTGAATGATAAAATGCTATGAAGATGGATATGGAATGCTAAGATGGGAAAAATCAGTTCTCAAAGAGAGTGACTTTGCATATGATTTGAGGATGAAGTTCTGGAGTTGTGGAGGATTTGCAAAAGAATGATGCCTCTATTTAAAGTTTTTCATTTAGTGCCAAACATGGAGGATGTGGGATAAAGATCAAGCCAATGATAAGAGGCCACTTGTCATCATGTGAGTGGTTGGTGCATGTGCAAGATTTGGGAAATGTGCCCAAGAGGGGGAAATTTCAAATTCAAATTGTGAAATAAATGTTGAGTTTGACTTGTGCAAGGGACATGTAAGAGCCATGTAAGAGCTCATAAATGACTTGTTGGATATACATGTCCACTTGTTTTTGAATTCAAATTCTAGGGAATATTCCATGTTGAGTGAAAATGTTGGATTTAATAGATCAATAAATGGATTTATTTGTGCAAGTGGAGATATCTAGAGGATTTGACATGCATTAGATTAGATTTAATCAGGATTAATTAGCTAGGATGATGATTAGGATGCTTTGACTTTTATGACTTAAATATTTGATTTATTTAAATCATAAAAGGATGGAAATTTTATTTGGGGATTTAATTAAATAAAGGGCTTGATTTAATTAAAAGGAGGGTGATGGGATCAAGTTGATTTATTTAAATGAATAACCTTAGGACTAAAGACTGATTTACCTAGTGAATAGATTTAACGTGTTTGATCAATTTAATGGTAGTGCATAATGATAATTTTGCGTGTCTACATTTTGCCCCTCTTTGAAGCAATGTACTTGTTGCGTTGGTTCAAAGAATAAACTTGTCGTGATCGAAATTTAAAAATTTTCTGATTTTTTGGATGCCCCAGTGGAAAGAAGTACACTGGTACATTACTCGAGAGGGTGGCCGAAAAAGATTCAATTTGAGGGTCAATCTGCGATAAAGAGGTTCAAAATGGATGGTTGATGAGATGATCTTAAGATGCAAATGGAGATAATTTTAAAGATGCTTAGAATAACAAATCTATATTTTCTAAACAACTTAAATGATGATATGATATGATGATGGATGAGATGGATGATGTGATATGCTATGATTATGCAATGGATGTTTTATGAGATGCTTAGAAGCTAACATATCTATATTAAGGACGAGAATGCAAATGCAATGCATGTGAAATGATTATTTTTTCCTATTTGTATGATATGAATGATATGTGGTATCTTTGATAATTTTGGATGCGGGATGGATGCATTGGTGATGATGATTAACTGTCATGGTATGATGTTAACGTGGAAGAAAGAAGAAATGAGATGAAGACAAGAGGATCCAACAAGTCCATGATCTACGAGAATTTATTAGAGATGATGATAAATGATGATCCTTATCAGGAATTGGGACTTTAAAGGGGCCACCTACCTTATGTTTGATTACCTGCGGAGGTATGATGCATCCAAGGTATAAAGAACGAGGATAGGCGTTGTACCTAGTCGCGATGGACTTTGACTAGACAAATAGATAGGAGTATTCTTGTTCACACTTGTCATCTGAAACCTTGCTAGGATGTACCCTAACAAAGCAAGTATTAGTTATTTTACAAGAATGTCAACAAGCACAACAAACAAAAGATAATGATCGTTGCCCCATTCCTATCTCTCTAAATCCTTCGTGTCGAGATATCATCGAGGTCATTGGAATGAGCACAATAAGATAAATCAAAAGACAAGATCAAGTACACAAACAAGCCAACGTTCTTCATACCTTCAGCCAAAGGGATGTGTTTTGATAGGATAAGAATCCAAGGTGATATCCAAAATGATGCCCATTGTCAAAACGATATATCCTAGGACATGCATTGTAAAGGATGATGATGGTTTGATAAGTTGATTGATAGGTTATTGATATAAATTGGATTGACATGTTTGAAAATGATCAAGAGTTTGATTTTGTTTTAACCCGTCATTTCAATTTTGATTTCGCGATTGAAACTTGCTTTTGCTGATTTTGTGATTGTTTACGTTGTCTTTCCAAGGATGAAGGTGATGATCAATTTTATTATGGATGATTGATTATTGAGTGCGAAGATGAAGGCAGAGATGGATTTTTCAAATGTTGGATGTTTTGGCGTTTTTGAAATATTTGAGGCTATTTTTGGTGTTTTTTGATTTTTCAAATGTTTTGATTTTTGATTTTCTGAAATTTTTTTGGATTTTGTGTTTTTTGAATGTTTTTGGATTTCGATGTTTTTTTGAATGTTTTTGGATTTTGATGTCTTAGGGGCTGATCAGAGATTACCCTTGCCTACGTTTAAGCTTAGAGATGACGTAGTTCAGATTCTAATGTTTTCGATGTTTTCTGATTTTTGACTTGTTTTTGGATTTTTGATATGTTTTGAATGTTTTTGGATTTTCGCGTGATTTTGACGATTTGGATATGGATATGTCTAATGATATCAATGCTTTGTTTGGGATTTTTTTGAAGAACAAGCTAAGGTTGACTGATTGAATTGATGGATTGATGATGATGGTAACATTGTTGAGGATACACAACAATGCAAGGATTTGATTGATCGGGATTGATGACGATAACATTGTTGAGGATGCACAACAATGCAAGGGATAGTGTTAAGCAACACATGGATCAGGAAGGATATCCAAAAATTATGGATTGATTGGATTTGATTGATC
>VDFB02331570.1:0-16568 GCA_007258455.2 Sequoia sempervirens | reverse complement strand
GCAAGGATTCAACAAACCCCTTCATTTCTAAGTTTTTTTCGCATCTAGGGTTACAAGATCAAATCTGGAATTTATAGTGTTTTTTTTACAATTTTTGGTGGTAGGAATACTTTTCAGAGCACTTTGGGATAAAATAAACCTCGCCATCACATCCAGAGCAGCCAAAAACCTAAAGAATGACTATTGTTTTGCGAAAAACAAAGAAGTTGATTTTTTGAGGCAGAGAATTCAAGGTCAAAATTTTTTGTACACTCATATAGAATCCGTATAGCATACATATCCATACGCCATATTGTACCTGCAACTTCCATTAATAATGTGTTTCTCAACAAAAAAAAATGACTCAAGGTTCAAAAACAATTTCAGGTTTCAAAGTTTTTTTATGCAAAAAAATATATATATCGGCCCAATTTTTTTTCCAAAAGCACCCTTTTTTATTTAGGTGTAGTTTTAAAGGGCATTAATTTTAAAATATTTTTTCAGATATTCCATAAGAATATTCTCCCTATGCAGTACTTTGGGGTTTTAAACTTTTTTTCATGCAATTTTTTTGCAAAACATTTTATTTTTTTAAATCAAATTTTTTTGGTCAAATTTTTTGAAGCACCCATTTCTCGAATATTCCTTAGGAATATTCTCCCTACGCTCAGTCCCTATACCTAGCCGCCAAACCCCATGCGACCAAGAGCTTGACTTTTTTAGCCCCCATATCACCTCGTAGGGTCTAATTGTGCAACTTTCACAAAATAAAATATATCTTGGGCATACAAACTCCATTTTTTTAAAACTTTATATTTTCGAAAAGCTAGTTCCAAGCCCGTTCCATATCTACAGATTTTTTTCTTGAGTTTTTATCAAAAAAATTTTACAGTCAGTTGAAGACAACCCTTTTATTTTGCGCTTTTTGGGCCTTAACGTGGGAAAATGGACTTCATTTTTTGCAAAAAAATAGGCATTGGAAAGGTCTTTATGTGCTCTACACAGTCATGCAGTCCATTTTTCCAAAATATTCATCAAGTATACAAAGATCTCTCTAACGTGATTTTTATTTTAAGTTTCTTTTTGTTCCCAAAAGCAAGGCCAGTTTTGTCAGTATATTTCACTCTCAACATTCATGTATACATTAGAGGATCAAAAAATCCTATACCTGCCATTGCCTGTTCCAAACGCAAACCTCTTCATTTGAACATCTTATTCCACACAACTATCATACCTAGAATGACCAAAATTCTCATGTCTAAGAGTTTATGGTCCACTTTGGATGAAGTACAACCAATAATGACTCATCAATGAGATATTTCAGCATAGGAATAAGATAGATGGGGCTATGGATTTGATTTCATTGCATGTTTTAGATAGTCTCTTATTTCATTTGGAGTCTTGCAACACTCCTAGGGCTATGTGGATGAGGTTTAGTGATATTTTTGGCACCATAAATGAGTATAGAGCTCTCCAAATTGAGGTAGAATTAATATTACTTATACCTAATTCTTACCCCTCCATTGAGGACTTCTTGTAGAGGTTAAAGTCACTCAAATCTCTTTTGTAGGGTTGTGGGAAGAATAAAACTGACAAAGAATGTATTTCCTTGATTTTGTCTAAGCTTCGAGGGTTATTTCAAGTCTTGTCTTCTACTTTCTATTCTACTATGGATGCATTGGGAAATGCATTTACCATGCCTACTTTTGAGGTTTTATGTGATCGTTTGACTTGTGAATAGGAAAAGTCAGTTCAGTTTGAATCTCTTGCCAGTTTTAAAACCCAAACATTGGTAGCACAAAAATCCAAAGAGAAAGACAAGAAGAAACAAAATCCCACGATAGATTCTTCATTAGGTAGTGAGCATTCCTCCAAATCATCTCAAAAATAAGAAAAGAAACCTCAAACCACTCCTTGGCATGATAAAAATTCTAAGTCTGGTGAGCCTTCCTCCAAGACGAAGAAGAAATCAAGTGAACCTTGTAGTGTTTTTGGTAAGGAGGGACATCCAATCAATCAATGTTGGAAGAGATTAGAGACTTTGGCGGAATCCATGCAGCAACATAACATCTCCACCCCTAAATCTTCTTCCTCATCTATAGGTAAAGGTCATGCTCTTTTTGCACGGGCCTTTCCTTTTGTAGCTCCATGGATACTTGATTCTGGCGTGACACATCACATGGAACATTCTTAGGATTTGGTCTCATCCCTTTCAGATTATAGTACTACTCAAATTATAGTTGGGGATTCCACACAACTTTCAATTTTGGGCTTAGGAACTATCACACTTGAGGGTGGTTTTCTTCAGGAGGCACTTGTAGTTCCAAATATCTCCACCAACCTTCTTTCAATGTATCATATTTTTCAGTCTTGTACTAGAAGGATAGTCGAGTTTATCTCACATGATGTAGTTATACGTGACCTTCATGATCCTGATATTATTGTGGCTACTGGGAGTGTTGATATTCTTGCCATTTATACCAATTTGATGGTTTTGAGAGTTCAGTTTGTGCAAGTTCATCCTTCATATCATATGCAGACATTCTGAGCATGTTGTGGCATGAATTTTTTGGTCATGTCAATTACAGATATCTCTAGCAGATGAGTACATAGGCATTAGTGTTAGGGATCCCTAAGATTTCTTATACTAATGGTTTTTGTCAAGGATGTGTTCTTGGAAAACATCACTATTATTCTTTTCCTATGGGTAGAGCTACACATGCAAGGCACCTTTGGATTTGGTTCATAGTGACCTCATGTCATTTCTGACTTTTTTAGGGGCCAAATATGTGCTCACATTTATTAATGACTTCTTTAGGCATACATGGGTGTACTTTCTTAAGTACAAGAGTGATGCCTTTGATTCTTTCAAGATCTTTAAAGAATTTATGGAGAAGTAATTTGGTCTTTCTATTAGAAAAATACACATAGATAATGGGGGGAATATGTTAATCAAATTTTCAAAGACTTTTACATTGACCATGGTTTGCAACATCAACTTATCATTCCATACACCCCTCAGCAAAATGGTGTTGCTAAGAGAAAGAAGAAAACTTTATGGGAGATGGCCAACTGTATGATTTAATCATGAGATATGCATTCTTCATTTTGGGCTAAGGTAGTTAATTGTGCTAGTTATATTCAGAATCATATGCCTCACAAGGTATTGTGACATATGAATCTTGAGGAGGCTTGGTCCCATGTCAAGCAAGATGTATTTGTTATCTCCTGAACTTGCACCCTGCTGAATGAAAACTCAATAATCCAGTGTAACATGGGAAGACCTCCAAAGCCGTGGGTCACTTATAGACAAAGGTCAACCTCCAGAGAAGTCCGGCTTCCTTTGGTATCGGTATCACCTAACTACTAATTCTATAAGGAAAAGGGAGAAGGAGAATGCATAACAATGAAAATTAAATTCTACGATGATACACCAAGATGAAAAGAGCAACGAGACACTCAGGCTACACTTGAATACTGGTGATGGACATGGGACTGCACAACAAGATTCTATAGATTATGCATACAAACAGGTTTGACATGCACACACTTTCAAGAAGGAAAAGCATATTTTCACAAATTAAAAGCTCATGTGCAATTGAATAAACACAGTTTGTAACTTACATAGTGCTACTTTTGCAAAGAAAGGCGTGCTAACATGAAAAAAAATCTATAAGGAAAAGGAATATTGCACTAAGTAGCTCGATGAATCACTTAAAAAATGCACAATACTTCACAAGAACCAGAAGGCAAAAATGAACCATCAATGGTAACCAAGGTAAGTTTTATATAACATGCTCCAAAATGAGTTACAGAATTTTGCTTAACTGGTGCTAACGCAGAATAATTTCGAAAGCAATAGGAGAACTTGTTTACAGACTAAGTACGCTAGTATATACTAAAATATGTCTCACCCCCTAGGGTCATACATCAAATCTCGTGATCCACTTCATCTTTTGACAGAATTAATGTTGCCTTTATGGCCCATAAGTGTCCATGTTATGAAGAGTCATTCTTGAGAAGCCCTGCTAGATTTTCGTAGAAGCAATTACATTCACTTCAGCCCTCATGTCCCTGTTGTCTCTTTGAATCACCCCTTGGCTGAAGTCACTCTAAATGCTTCCTGGAAGCTCAGAGGTCCGCCTGTTCACTCTATTTGACCTCCTAGCACCCATTTGCTTACCAAATGATCCCATTGTAGCTCCCTCTAATCACAATGTGAACTGATGCCACAAGTATACTTTAATGGCCAAAGACATTAGATCGTGATACTCAGTAGACATCAGAAGCGTCCCTCAAGGGATTAGACTCTTCGTGCCAGCTATTCCGATACGCCCAGCGATGCACGTTGTACACCGGTTAGTAGCCATGCGGTTTCCATTGATATCAGTCAGGAGATAATCATTTCGCTAGACAATACAACCTCGAGTCATACCGATGTTATCTCATTATAGTCATCCGGATTCAAAAGAGCCCTTTAGCGGGCAAGTGATATCATACCGACTTCATGAGTTATAATCGGCCATAAGATGTCACGGTATCTCTCCGCCGTAAAAAAGAGCATCTTACTATGTAAGACTTCCTGAGTCTCCCTGCTTTCAATACTATGAACCACATCGCAGAGCTTCTATTGATTGCCACCTCAACGATTCCGCCTCACCAGCAATTTCTGCCAGACACCCAGCCTTTGGAAGACTTCATGGTGCCTTTAGAGCTGCACGCGATCGAAGCTCCTCCATCAGCAAGACACATGTGTGTCGGTGAGACCTCTTGCCGAAGGCAAAACACATATCGAGACCCCTCCATTATCGGCAGGAGTTCATGATTTCGCCGAGACATCATGGCCAATCTACTTTTTTTTGTCGGCACCATGAGTCGGCAAGAATTTTTGCATTCGACGAGACCTTATGGTGAAGCTCCCCATATTACACCGATGGCATCTCATTTTGCGGTAATCTTTGGCTCATCGGTATGCCCAGCCTAAATCCTTCACCGAGCTCCATCTGCTTTGATGACTCTCCCTATTGGACGCAGACGCCCCAAACTAATGAGTTATAATCAAGGCATCACCTCTGGATGACATCCTTTCGTGACCTCCTTTCAGTTTTTGAAAGACCTCCTACCAGGTCTAAATCTTCTAACGAAGCTTAGACCATTTCAGAGAATTTGACTGTCACAGACATCACGGGCTAAGACTAACCTCCCTTTGCTGAGACTAAGCCCACTTCATGAGATCGGCCAAGCATTTGAGACATCATAGCTGCCCCACCCTAGATAACTTTCAATGGAACTCCATCATTTCAGACTCACCATGTCGTAAAGACTCCTTTCCGAAGGAAAATTTATACAGAGCTCCCCTTTGAACTACTCATTCTGGTGATGACCTTGCTAGTCACCAAGATATCATGCTGAGAGCCCCAACTCCTCGCCGACTTCCAAATGGTGATGAACTCCTCTCCCCACTGACTCCCAAGTAGAACAATCCTCAGCGGGACACTCCCTCGGTCGGGGAGAGATAGGAAACTCATGGCGACTGAAATGTGCCAGCGACCTAAGGATTTCGAATGAATATAGCACAACAGCCAGTCGACAAGACATTCATCTGGTCTTAATGACTTTCTTCATTAGGAGTTTTATGCCAAATCTGAATGAGGGATGCCTTCCAATAGACCTCCTTGCGACTCAATACCAGATGTATGATTTAGCCCTTGTTGCGAATGTTCCCATTGGCCTTCATGAACACCTGAAACATAATCTGTCCTGCCTGATTGAGCCCATAGGTGAAAAATGGGTAACAGTATCTTCATTTAGTGTCTTTGGTAGTGAGTCTTGGGCATTCATTCCTGAAGCTCAACGAAAAATCCATGGAGAGGAAGATTTGATAACTCATATTTTTTGGCTACTATGAGGATGTTAAGGCATACAAATTGTTTGATCCTAATTCTAGAGAGGTCTTGTTTCGACGAGATGTCTAGTTTGATGAGTGCTTTCCTCTAATGGATTCTTCATCCCCAGTTTCTCCCTCATCTCCTACTACTCACTCCTCATCTCTTGAGGATGAGGATGATGCTCCAGCTATCCCAACACCTCTAGATATCTAGCCTTTATCCAAGTGGGCTTGCAATACTATTCATGCAGCTAGACCTTTGGTAGGTGATCCTTGAGACTCTTGTCGCACTCATGCACAAACATCGAGTGTTAGTCTTTTGATTCATACCATTTCGGATGATCCTTAGAATTTTCAGAGGCATTTGGTATTCCTAAGTGGGATGGTGCTATGGTAGATTAGTATTCTTCTCTGATGAAGAATCATACTTGGGATTTAGTTCCTCTTCCTAAGGGAAGAAATTTGGTTCAGTGCAAGTGAGTGTACCATACCAAATATGTTGCAGATGGTTCTATTGATAAGTATAAGGCTCATCTTGTTGAAAATGGTTTCTCTCAGGTCAAAGGTATTGATTATTTTGAGACCTTTTCCCCTATTGCCAAGATGAATTCTATTTTCCTTGTAATTTCCCTTCTAGCTTCACAAGGATGGTCAGTATTTCCTGGATGGATGTGAAGAGTGCCTTCCTCCATGGTGATCTTCATGAGGATATTTATATGGAGCAGACACATGGTTTTACTGAGGAATATTCATTGGTTTGTAGAGTTTTTCATTCACTATATAGTCTCAAACAATCCCCTCATGCTTGGTATGATAAGATGGAAACTCTTCTACTTTCTTTTGGCTTCACACGATGTCATTCTAATTCCATAGTTTACATTCAGAGATAGGAGGGTGATCTTTTGATCCTTGTGCTATATATGGATTATTTGATCCTTATAGGTGGTTCATCCTCCATGATCCAAAATGTTTATAAATATTTGATGGAGCAATTTGAGATTGTAGATCTTGGCCTTTTGTATTACTTTCTTGGTTTACAGGTTATTTAGTCTTTAGATGGGATTTCCATATTTCATCAAAAGTATGCTCTTGACATGCTTCAAAGATTTGGCATGCTTGATTTTAATGCTACCCCACACCATTCCAATCAGTTATTGTATTGTCTTCCACTTGTACTACTCCTTCACTAGATGCTACATTATATAGGCAGTTGGTTGGCAATCTTTTGTACTTGACACATTCACATCCTGATCTTTCATTTGCGGTTGATCTTGTCTCTCGATTCTCACATGATCCACATGAGATTCATTGGAAAGATTCCAAAAAAAAATTGAGATATATTCAAGGCACCTCACATTATAGTATTCACTATACATCAAGAGATACACAAATTATTGGCTTCACTGACTCAGATTGGACTGGTAATGTCAATGATAGGAATTCCACTTCTGGGTTTGTTTTTTGCCTTAGTTCTATCCTCATTACATGGTCTTGCAAGAAGCAATCTTCTATTGCATTATCATCCAAAAAGGTTGAGTATCATGCAATAGTTTTGGCCAGCCAAGAGGTTTTATGGCTTCGGCAATCATTGACTGATTTTGTTTTTCCTCCTGATAGTCCCACTATTCTTTGGTGTGACAATCAGAGTTTCATTCAGATTTCTTACGATCTAGTGGAGCATCAACATACTAAGCACATAGATATCCACATGCACTTCATATGACATTTGATTCAAGATAGTTTTCTCGCCTTAGAGTACCTCACTATCTTCAGATGTGATTGATGCTTGGGGTGAAGGAATTTTTTTGAATAGGATAATTGAGAGGGGGGTGAATTAGTTGTCATAGATTTTAACCTTTAATTCAATCTCTGGAACTAATACTTAAAACTACTTAAATGATTAATCATCAAATGCCAATGCAAAAACTCAAATCCAACACATAAACACAATAACACTAGATTTACGTGGAAAACCCAATGAGGGAAAAACCACTGTGAGGATTAACTCACACTATAGATAATATTAAAACTGATTACAAAAGGCTCACTGCCTGAAATAAGGACTCACTGTCTGGAAAAAGGACTCATTGTCCAATAGGGATAAAACCTGGAGATACAAAAGATGGCTAACAACCAAGATACAATAATAGTGGCTCATTTCCAAAGGATTGAATTGATGGGATACACCTTCGATATGCAAGGTTCAGTTCCAATGAAGCTTAGAATATGAAGAACTGCCTCACACAATAGTCACTTAATAAAACTGCATTGATCCACAACTAATAAAGTGTTTAGGCTTAGATCTTCACACACCTCTTAATCCTTTTCGCACTCATACTCACTTCTCATTTCACATTCACTGCTCATTTGTGTCTTCCTCATTCCATTCCTCAAAACATCTTATATATATTCAAGTATATCTTAATCATCAATTAGATCAGCCTAATTAGATGAACACAAAATAATAAAAATCTCTTTGTCGGCACCATATATGATTTAAACATTTGATCAATGTAGTGTATTATACCAAGTCGGCTAAACTTCATTCAAAACATCCCCAAGGTAAATTTAATCTTCTTAAATTATAACATGTGTTAGGTTGGCCAAGACCCAAGAAACTTTGTCATTGATAACTTATTGCTCCCAACAAAAAACTTCTCAAGGTTATGAATATAACTATCTGAGTGAATCATAATGACATAGTTAAGATATTAGAGTCATAGCTTGTCTTGTGGTAGAATCCGGACCCAAAAACCAACACACCAGATCACAAATAAAGAGTATCTTCGATAGAGAATAGCTTCCAATAAACATCTCATACATTTGGTATTGTGTTGACATCAATGACAACTTGTTGACATTAATGGAAGCCATTTGATGCAATCCAATTTCCAACAATCTCCCACTTTGTCATTGATAGAAAAACAGGATGTGAAAAGCCAACAACAACGACCTTTGTAGTTCCCTTGATGAGTTGTAATGATTTTCATTCTTTTCACACGCATTCTCTCCCCCTTTGACATCAATGGAAAAGAAAAAGGATTTATCTCCCCCTTACACCAATTTTTTTTACAAAAACAGTCTTCAAAACAAAAATGATATCAAAAATAGTTCTTTGTACCTCAATCCTTCTTCCCCTAAAATATCTCCTCGTATTTTCTTTTAAAATCAAAAGAAATGTCTTCCAGGAATCCATTGCTAACCTGATGTTTAAACAAATATTTTTTTTCTTTACTATCGAATCAATTGTTTCTAGAAGAGTATTTGGGATAGTGATATTTTGTTCATTTTTCTCAGCTTCCACCAGGAGACTGGAAAGTTGTTCCAATCTCAACTCAATTATCTCTTTAACTTTCCAAAAATTATTCACAATACCATCCCTTTGTACCATAATGACTTCAAGTTTAGACTGTAAGTAATTGATCCTTTTCTTCTGTGATCTATCCTTGTCATTAAGGATATTATATGTCTTTCCAATAGAATCCAACTCAAGCTCAATAGCATCAATTTTTGCTCTGTAGTTTTCAATAGTAGTAGGCCACCGAAGACAATACCTATACACATTTTATATGCTTTTGATGCATGAATTTAATTCATTTAAGCTCTTAGTCAATCTCTTATGTGCATTTCTGCATCTTTCTTCCATATCCAATTGAATCTCATTTTTTTCTTATGTTTCCCTAGGTGGCAGTACCTTTAGTCTATCTTCAATCTGCTCAATCAATACTTCTAGTAAATCCTTTTTTAGTTCACTTAGATAAATGTCATTATAAATTATATAAACAACCAAGGCATTTGTAATATCATCCTTTGCATATGTTGATCGTGACAACCAAACATCTCCAATATTCTTCAAACCATTAGATTGCTTAAGAATCTTCAACACCTTCTCTTTAGTAAAGTCTTCCTCATCATCATTTGTTGATACCGGATCAAACACTTATGTAATTTTTTATTCCTTTTCTTCTTTCTTCTCCTCTATCTTCAACTTCTTTATTTCAAGAGTGGGACATGAAATGATTATTCTTGCTTTCCCCTTCCTAGAGGAGGATCTTGCCTCAAACATCCCAATCGGAATGGAAACCATACCAGATCTCCATGCATTTATTTTTGCTGCAAAGTATTCTTTACAAATCTTTTCCTTCTCTACTAAACATTTCAGATACCGATAAACTTGCTTCCTAATCGGTACAATTGAGTTCCACACAACATTCTCTTTCAATGGTAACGACTTCAAAAAATACATCATCAGACATATAACCAGGGATCCAAAATGAAAAGGGTAATTGTCATTTTTTTTCATAGTAATGTTCTCCATTAATTGATTCCTTAATAACTCACATAAGTCAAAATCCACATTCTTTTCAACCATTTTATGCACAATGTAAATAGCAATCACTGAAGTAGAAGCTTCCCCATTTCTGAAATAAATCTTATATGAAATGTCATATGCCACATACCTTATCACAGGGTCGATTATAGTATGAATTAGAAGTGCCCTTTGGTCTCATGTCACTCCAGTTAGGGCTTCGACCTCTTTGTTCTTCATTGATTTCTTTACTGGTATGGGTCCAACATTGCATAATCTTGTAATTATTGCAATTGCTTCTTTTGTTATCCTATAGGGTTTGTCAAAGATCATCTTATCACCTTGAATTTTGCATAGGATAAACCAAATAGTGTCTACATTAAAAAAGTATGGAAATTCACTCCAAATGTCTAGACCCTTGTTCCCTAGACTCTTGACCCTTTGAATTTGCTCAACCGAAAGAAAACCTTCGAGATTTTGAATCTTTTCATGGTTAAATTCATCAATCTATAGCTTACTTAATTTCTGCAATTCGTCGTTGTGCGAATCAAATACTAACACTCCCTTTGACTCCATTGATTTAGCTTTGTTCTTCGTACTTTTGTTTTCCAATAACCCTAACTCCTTATTTTTTAGTTGCACTTTTCTCCTTAGCTCATTCAATTTGAAATGAAAAAGAATGACCACTCAACTTCCTTATATAACTTGTCACTTTTAGGGTTTCATCGCAAAAAGGTAATGACATCATCATTAGTACTTTACTCTATCAGTGACTTCCCCTCAGTCGAAGTTGGCAGATTAATTTTTGGATGTCGATTCCTCTAATACAACAGACTAATTTCCATAATCTTCCTTTTCTTCCAATTTATGGTACTTTTCTTGAATTTCCCTAATTTTTCATTTATTGCCTTTAAGTTACCAACAACTTTATGAGAAACACTATAAGCCAAGACGTGCTCCGCAAATTTCTTGATTTGCATCTTTTCTGCTAGAATTTTCTCCAATGCCTTCAAAATAGAGTTTCACATTAATATAAACGTGTCATTGCATGACACCTCATATATTGGGGGTTTGTTAGATTTTTCTATGACTGCTCCCCCTAAAACCATTACTGGGTTTAGTTATTAGAAGAGGTATCTACACAGGATGTAGATACAGAGTTATTTGATTCATTTTTGTTCTTAGGTTCTTCCTTTTTCCTCCAAATTTTTGACATCTCTCTCCTTACTTCTTCTGGATCTACCTTGTTCATAGGCATGTTTTTCTATTCCAGATTAGGTTTCTTCCCAACTTTTCTCTTGCAAAATTTTGAGATATGTAATGGTTTGTTGCAAGTGTGGCACACAACATATCCTTGATCAAAAGATTTTTTATTTATCCTTGACTTGCATTGATTAGCCTTGTCTCCAAAGATATTGCATGTGTAATAGTAGCCTTGAAAATTTTGAATCCTTCTACTAGTATTAAATCTATTCATCATCATTTGGCTTCTACATTCTATTGCTCTATGTCCAAACTTGTTGCAAACATAGCATTGTCCAACAAAGAATCCAAAATTCTAACTCATTATATTTTGGTTCAACCTACTTCTACATTTTGTTGCTCTATGTACGAATTTATTGCATGAGAAACAAAAGCCATTAAAAGACGGGTACCTTTGAGCATTAGTTTGTTGGATGGGTATCCTTCCAGTGTTGTTCCTTTGATTCTTGTCTTGGAATTTCCTTTGATTGTCCATCTTGTTGAAAGTTGTTTTAGTCTTTAAGCTTTTTCCTTCTTCAAGTCTTAGACCACTTTTATTCTTTGTAGGTTTTTGGGATGAAATTAACTCATCAAGCATTATAGAGCTTGTCTTGAACCTTTCTTCATGAGCTTTCACTATTTCCAGATCAGCTTTTAGGGTTACTACTTCTTGTTCAAGCTTATCACATTTTTTTTCTTTTGATTGATAATATCTTTCAAGCATCCTTCCTCTATCTTTCCTTGTTCAATTTTTGATTTCAGATTCCCTTCCACTCTTTTGCTTTCTTCAAGTTTCATTCTTAGATTTTCAGCAGTCTCCTTTGTTTCCTTTAGTTCTTGGTTTACTTCTTTATGTTTTAATTTGAACTTTCAGATCTGATTCCTTAGTTTATGAATGCAATCATCTACTTGCTTGACATTTCCTTTTAGATCTTCACTTTTAGACTTTGTATCCTCTGTTCTTACTTCTTCATCCCAGTCAGATTCCTTCATCATTTTGTTCAGCCTACCAAGATCTCCTTCAATTTGTTAAACTCATTTCAAAGGACCATGTTGCTAGCCATCCCAGACCTTCCTCAAGCAGTTAAGCTCTTCACCAAGGAACCAAGCTCTAATACCAATTGTTGAATAGGAAAACTGAGAGGGGGGTGAATTAGTTGTCGTAGATTTTAACCTTTAATTCAATCTCTGAAAATAATACTTAAAACTACTTAAATGATTAATCATCAAATTCCAATGCAAAAACTCAAATACAACACATAAACACAATAGCACCAGATTTACGTGGAAAGCCCAATGAGAGAAAAACAACTATGAGGATTAAATCACACTATAGAGAATATCAAAACTGATTACAAAAGGCTCACTACTTGAAATAAAGACTCGCTATCCAGAATAAGGACTCATTGTCCAACAGGGCTACAATCTAGAGATACAAAAGATGGATAACCGCCAAGATACAATAATAGTGGCTCACTACAAAAGGATTGAACTAATTGGATACACTTTCAATGTGTAGGGTTTAGTTCCAATGAAGCTCAAAATATGAAGAATCGCCTCATACAATAGTCACTTAACAAAACTGCATTGATCCACAACTGATAAAATGTTTAGGCGCGGATCTTCACACACCTCTGAATCCTTTTCGCACTCACTTCTCATTTCACATTAACTACTCATGTGTTTCTTCCTCATTCCATTCCTTAAAACATCTTATATATATACAAGTATATTTTAATCATCAATTAGGTCGGCCTAACTAAATGAACAAAAAATAATCAAAAATCTCTTTGTCAGCACCATATATGATTTAAACATTTTATCCATGTAGTGTATTATACCAATTCAGTTAAGCTCCATTCAAAACATCCCTAAGGTAAATTTAATCTTCTTAAATCATAACATGTGTTAGGTCAGCCAAGACCCAAGAAAATATGTCACTGATAACTTACTACTCCTAACAAAAAAATTCTCAAGATTTTGAATATAGCTTTCTAAGTGAATCATAATGGCATAGTTAAGATATTAGAGTAATAGCTTGTCTTACGATATAATCTAGACTCAAAAACCAACACATTGGATCACAAATAAATAATATCTTTGATAGAGAATAGCTTTCGATAAACATCTCATACATTCAATATTGTGTTGACGTCAATGATAACTTTTTGACATTAATGACAACCATTTGATGCAATCCAATTTCCAAAAAAGTTGTCCTTGGGGGGTCTTCATCAAGCCTTCATGGTTTTTTTACATGCTTTCATGTCTTTTGGAGTGGAGTTTTTCCCATGAGGTTTTCTCCATTTCTCCACTTTTGAGAGATTTCTTTGATTGTACTGGGTACCTCATCATGCCTAGTTTTTGGGGCCCATTCATGCTTTCTTTGCTTTTTATGCATTGGTTTTAGAGTTTTTTATCTACTCCCTAAGTTACACTTAAGGGGGTGTTAGAGTTATCATGTATTAGAGAATAATTATTTAATCTTTAATTAATTATTATTCTAATTCTCATACACTTAAGCTAAACTAAGGATTGTTTTATTAGTTAACTCAATGATTTATTTATGTTAACTACAAAGCTAATACTAGATCATTTTGTCTCATCACATAGGATGTTGACATTTTTCATGATCTAATCCATTTATCATTAGGGTTGTTCTTATAAATCATTCATTCTCTCTTGTATTATTCACTCTGTAAGTATTTTCTTTTTGAAGAATAGCAAATCTTTATTTTGTAGAGCACTTGGGTGGAAGGTGTTTTGTTCATTGTTGGATATTGTGTCTTGTGTTATTCACAATTCTAACATTACCAACCTACAACCGGAATTGTCAAATGTCACATGCATTATAGAATAATTCAACTTGGATATTGAAAGTAAATTTCTCACAAGTCCTACAATATGTAAAAGATCATCAATGCTTTTAACCCTTCTGTAGACATCAAAAATGTACAGACATACTTGATCCCGATTTAACTAACACCATTTCATCCAGAATCACCTTCTTAGCTTGTTAGCACTCTTCATCTCTTAATTAAATAAATAATCATTTATCTGATTAAGTCATTCTCTCTTGTTAATTAAATCAATCAATCTGATCTATTTATCTCTATTTAATTAAATAATTCATTTTATTTGATTAAATCTCTAAAGTCGTCCTATTAAATTAAATAAATTAAACCTTATTTGATTTAATCTAACATCATCCCCTTTAATTAAAAAAATCAAAAATCTTTATTTGATTAATCTCTAAATCATATTCTTCTCATCTTTTGATTTAAATCAACCCATAAATCTAAATCAATTAGTCACATCATCTAATCCTTCATTAAATTAATTGACCCTTGATTAATTTAATTCTAATCCATGTCCCATCCTCTAGCTTTTTCCACTTGCACATGAAAATAGATTTAATTCATTTATTAAATCTTTATTTTCTCTGAACTTGGCATCTTTAGAGAATATTCCTTCAAATTTGAAGATCCCTCCAAGTGGACTTTGTCCTTCCAACAAGACATTTATTTCATCTTACAAGTCCTTTTGCATTGAGCCAAGTGGCCATTACTCCATTTGACTCTTCATCCACCTTGTCATTTCACTAATTTTAAATTTTAAATAAAGGCATTTATGGGCACATTCAACAAAATGTGCACATCCTTCATCCTTTCATCTCTTAACAAGTGGCACTTGGCCATTGGTTGAAAGTTAGTCCCACATTGCTTCATTTTGGGAATTCTTCCATCTTGTCTTTCTATAAATAAGAGGTTTCTCTCCTCATTTGATCATCCACAAATTAAGAAAACTTACTATACTCATTTTCATCTTCAAGCATTAGCATTTTCATCAATTTCATCAAGGCATAGCTAGGTTATTGTAGGTTTTCTCCATGGAGTTCATTTGAATCAAACACCAAGTGGATCAATCATCACCAAATCATCAAAATCTTGCATAGGAGTTGGGAAAGGGTCAATTTCCACATCAAATTGGCACCAACTCCCCCATAAGATTAGGATTTTGCATGCTTTTAATAGGATTTGATTTATCTCCTTGATTTGTTATTGTGTTCTTGCTTTTATTCCTATTTTGAGCATTACTAATGAATTTTATGGGGAACTTGGATCTTAACTTTAATTTGAATCTTCTAATGTGTTGGTTTGTTATGTTTTGTAGGTGCTAGGATCTTGGTTCTACATTTTGGTGCTAGAGGGACGGAAAATCTCACGTTTAGATCATGTTTTTATGAAAAAAATTGTGTTTTTTTCTATTTATGTGTGTCTACAGGAAAGTGCACCGCTAGCAAACTAGTGTCACAGTACAGAACCGCTAGCATTCCAGTGTCACCATATAGCACCACTTCAAACTTCAAACTACGACGCTTTGTCTTTCCCACCCAGAATTCAAATTTCTAAATTGCACCGCTAGTTCCATTCTCACGCGTTGGAATTCTCAAATTTCAAACTACACTGTGCAAAATGGAGATGCATTCATGCTCTTTGTTTTACTGCAGAGCGACACATGTAGAATTAGCGGTGCCATATAGCACCGCTAGATTCCTTAAATTGTACCACATGTGCAAACTCCACCACTGAAGGGAAGTAAAAAGTGAAATTTCAAGTTTTTTGACATGTGATTTTTTAATTATGATCATTTGGGTTATTAATTGATTTCTTAACCTCTATTTTGCAATTCTAACTAGTTTTTGTAGGTTGGTCTAATCAAAGTGAAGGAGAAAGGCGAGATTGAGAGAGGCATAATGACATCATTCTCTCATGATACCAAGTATTTTTTAACACTTTAGTGTTTGTTTAACACTCTTAGAGAATTCACAATTTCTCTTTAAAAAAATTTATCTTTCATGTGCTTAGGACCTACTAAATTTCTTTTGGGCTCTAAAAAGAACATTTCAATTTTTTGTTACAAAGGGCTTAAAAAGAACTTTAGGACAAACTCACTAGATTTGGTTTGAGGATTAACAATTGAACAAGGCAATCTCCATATTTCATTTTGGTATTCTAAAAATAATCAAATCATTGCTTTATGGGTTTAAAATGAACAAGTGCTTCTTTGTTTTCTAATTACTAACTCAAAGTAATACCATCGAAAGGACGTATGCACTTCTCTCGCGCCTCACATAAATCTTGAGAATCA
>VDFB02331569.1:0-13282 GCA_007258455.2 Sequoia sempervirens | reverse complement strand
TGGTGAGAGTGTTTTATTCATTCGGAGGTGTTTGAGTGTTCTCTTGGTGAGAGCTTTTAGGAAACTCTTGAGTGATCTCATTCTTGTAAAAAAACTCTTGGAGAGTTTATTTTCTCTTGGTAAAGGGTTTTAGAGTGAGTTACTGAAGACTTTTGAGAGCTAAGTGGTCTCTAGGGAGAAGAGATAAGAACTTAGTGAGTCTTTGAGAGACTTTGTATGAATTTTGAGTCTTTTGTAAAGGCTTGATGCCTATGTACTCTTGTTGAGAGTTGAGTTGCAGTTTCATTGTTTGGAGGCATTGTAAAGGTGACATAAGGACTAGGCAGTGTGGATGCTAGAAAGTTCTTGTCAAGACAGTGTTTCAGTAGGAAGAGCCTGAAGTGCAAGAATCTTCCTTGGTAGCAGATTGTAACTCAGTGAAAGACCATGGTGATGTAAAAGAAGTTGCATCATAGTAATGGCATCGATCACGCTTATTTGCGGATCCGGAGACGTAGCCAAAAACTGGTGAACTTCGTAATCAAATCTTTGTCTCTCTTTTCTTGGTGTATGATTTTTGTCAGATTCTTTACTTTCCTATGTTTTATGTGGTTATTTGCTCAATTCACAAGCATCGTCAGTTATGATATTAATTTTAAATTTGTATCCTGGTGAATCTAACAATTTGTTAAGTGATTCATAGTAAGGAGTTTACAGATCATCCGGATTTACTAACATTGTTTCGTCCTAAATCATTTTCTTAACTAATCATCACCTTTCATCCCTTAATTGAGTAAATTAGTTTTATCTAATTAAGTTGTCATCTTCCTGTTAATTAAATTAATCAATCTAATCTAATTAATCCTATATCTCTATTTAATTAAATAATTCATTTTATTTAATTAAGTCCTAAAGTATTCTTATTAAATTAAATAAATTAAACCTTATTTGATTTAATGTAACATCACCCCTCTTTAATTAAATAAATCAAAATCTTTTATTTAATTAAATATAAATCATATTCTTCTCAACTTTGATTTAAATCAATCCACAAATCTAAATCAAATTGTCACATCATCTAAATCCCCTATTAAATTAATTAAATCCTGATTAATTTAATCCTAATCACTTGAATCCTCTAGATTTTGCAACTTGCACCGATAAATCATTCCTTTGATTTATTAATTCCCTAATTACCTTCAAAATGGCATCAAAAAGGGAATATTCCTCCAAGTTTGAAAATCCCTCCAAATGGATGTGTCCTTCCAACAAGGCATTAATTTCCTCTTACATGTCCTTGTGCATTGAGCCAAGTGGCATTTAATTCATTCCTTTCTCCCTCCAACAAGTCATTTCACAATTTTGAAATTCCACCTAATATCATTTGTTGTGCACATTCATCAAAATGTGTTCAAGCTTCCTCCATTCACATCTTGACAACTGGCACTTGCCCATTGGATGTTGAATGATCCCACATTGCTTCATTTTGCTCATTCCTCCATCTTGAATTATCATAGCTAGGTTATTGTAGATTTTATCAAGGAATCACATTGTTCTTCATCACCAAGTGGATCAATCTTCATCAAGATCATCAAGCTTGCAAAGGAGTTGGGAAAGGGCCAATTTCCGCATCAAATTGGCATCAATTCCCCCATTGGATTGAGAGTTTGCATGTTTAAATAGGATTTCATTGCCTTTCTTGTTTTGTTCTTCATTCTCCTTCCTATTTTGAATATTGTAGATGAATTTCGTGGGGAATCTTAGTTCTAACTTGCATATGGATCTAATATTGTGTTTGTTTGTTATGTTTGTGTAGGTCTAAGATTTGGGTTGACATATTGGTGCTAGAAGGAGGGCGAATCTCAAGTTCTTAACACATTCTTTGACAAAAAAAAAAATTATGTTTTTGTGTGTCTACAGGAAACTGAGCTGCTATCAGTCTAGGGGCACCATATAGTGTTGCTATCATTCTAGCGGTGCCATACAGCAACGCTACAAACTTCAAACTCCATCATTGGAACCTTCCTGCCCAGAAATTCAAAATTTCAAACTATGATGTTGGTCTAATTTTCTAACGCTGGGATCTTTAAATTTCAAACTGTGTTGCTGACAAAAACTCTACCACAATTGCACTCTCTATTTTGCTGCAAAGTGTCACTGACAAACCTAGTGGCATTATACAATGTCATTGACTTCCTCAAATAGTGACGCATATGCAAGTTGCACCACTGGGGTGGGGTAAGGGATCAAATTTTTTTTTTTCGACATGTACTTTTTTTCTTTTGATCATTTTGAGCTAGTGACCTATTTTTTGCCTCTATTTTCTTGGATTAATCATCTCTTATAGGTGGAAGCAAGGAAGGAGCTCAAGGAGGAGATTGGAGTGTAACATCATTTATCCATTATATCAAGTGTCTTTAGACACTTTTGGAAGTAATTATAATTCCAAGTCTAAGGATTTTACCCCTTCAAGCTTTTAGGACTCAATAGATTTCAATTTAGGTTTAAAACAAACAAGGAAAAAGGTTAAAAAAACTTTAGGAAAACTTACTAGATTTTGTTTAGGGTTAACAATTGAACAACCAACTTTCATCTTTCGCTTTGGTGCTTTAAAAATAATCAAATCATTGCTTTGAGGATTTAAAATGAACATGTGCATTTTTTTTTGTAATCACTTACCCAAAATAATACCATCAAAAAGACGTATGTGCTTCTCTCATGCCTCATGGCGATCTTGAGAATCAAAAGGCTTTTTGGTGACATTAAGTTGTGTAAGTGATTACCTACACACTTCAATTTGGATCCTAAAATTGAACAAATATTGCAAGTGTGAGTGGAACATATTGCATGTGTTCTCTCTTTGTTTCTCAACAAAGATTGATCGAACTACGGATGTGTTTTCTTGCTTTTGTGTTATCTTAGAGCCCGCCTGCTTTGTGGGAAAAAGTAATCACCCAAGAGAACAACCCAACTAGGAACACACTAAAGCCAAGAGACTTCCACCTGGGATATAAGTGTGGGTACTTGAGGAAAGGAAAGTATCACGAGGATTGTTCCGACGAGAAGGGAAGCAATGGTCTCTCGCCATATGGATGATCCCCAACAAACGGAATGCCCACATTAAAACCCCTTGTTTAAAAAGGCCAAAATCCCTATCTATTTGTTGGTGCAAGAACGGTCATTTTGAAGCCGCCCCACAATTTTATGAATTTTAGTAGAGATGAGAAGTATGCCATGGGATATTCATGGGTACTGATGCTTGGTTGACCTGAGAAGTGAGTGCACTATAAGGGGGAGCCTGTGTGGTCAAGCATCTAATTATCTACTAAAATTAGGTGTAGTTGGATTCATCCAAGTGGGGATTCAACAAACATTATCTCAAATATCCATAGGGTTGTGCATGTTCTTGGAATCAAAACACTTTGCTTGATCGTAAAGATTGGAAAACAAACTTTCAACATCATCATCAAATTTAAAGCCCTTTAGGAAGAAAATACTATTGACAAAATCCGAGTGTTATTGCTTGCCCTAGGGATTCTATCCCTAGAGGTTTCTAAACATTTGGATTTACATCTCAATTTTCTTACTAAAGTCAAACATTAGGTAACTTTTGCCTTGATTTCCTTGAGTTCCACATAATGTACTTTGTTGGATGAAAAGAAGCTAAGACATTAGACATCTAGTTTCAAAAGCTAATCAAGAGTGTGTTTTTGGTAAGAAAAGAAGTCACTAAGCAAAGCTAAGAACAATTGAACCCCACACATGTGTCTCAAATGATTTCACACAAAATCAAAATCTGGAAACCAAAGTCAAAAGCTCTTAGTCCAAAAGCTCATAAAAAGTGTGTCTAAACGCTCTATGAATTCAGACAAAGATTGCTTTTCAACTTTTACATAAGAGCTTCAAGAAACAATCCCAATTTGTACTCATTTTATTATTGTCAAAATCTAACACTTTTTCAAAGGTTTGAACATCTTGTTTAGAGTAAAGTGTGTTCTTCAAAATCTAGGTCTTGTAAACAAGAGTCTTTTTAGGTACACATAGGATCAAAGTCAACCTTCATCTATCTTTCAAACATCAAACAAAAATCATCTTACCAAAAACTCTTGAAAATATTGAAACCATCCTTTATGCTAGGATTTTTGGCAAATCCATGAGGCAAAATACTTGAATCAAAATCCTTGAATCAAACATCAAAAAAAATTGTTTAGATAGGTATGTGTAGACATATCCTTCTCCATATGCTTAGTCAAATTATCATCAAATCATCCTATTTGGTTAGGTGTGGGTAGATGCATCCTTCTCCCTACACTTAGTCAAATTATCATCTTGTGAGCAAGTTTATCTTATAGATAGCATCCAACATCTTGGGGTCCATTTGTTCATTATCTAAATCAATCCAAATCCAAGAATCAAAATCAAAATCAAAATCAAGGTTAAAACCAAAAATCCAAGAATCAAATCAAACAAATCAAAATCTAAGAATCCAAAAAGTCCTAAAAGTCTAGCATCCCCCTCAAGATCTTCTAAGAGTTTAATCATCCATATCATCCACCTTTCACACATTTCACCATCACACTTTGATCCTTAATCATCCTAGATTTTCTCTTTTGAGCCTCATTTTATGGTTCAAACAAGATCACAACAAAAGAAGAACATGGGGTACAACAAAGAAACATCAACTTCAAGTTACCTAAGTCAAACCACACTTGAGATCAATCATGTTGGACCCAACAACCCGCTACTCGATCTTTCTCTCATAACACAAGATCCTCTAGAGGAAGGGAAAGTGGAAGATATCACCAATACGAGGATGACCCAAGATGAGATCACTGAAATGCTTCAAAACCCCGATAACCACCAAATTGTCAGAGCCATGATGAAACTACATCCCTCCCAATACATGTTTGAATTGGAAAAAAAGGGAGAAAAACTCCCTTATAATTTTTATGTAAGCACTATTGTGGAGAAGCCTTTTATGTCGTTTGTACCATTCACCTCACCCACTCAAAGCATTGTCCAACCCATTCTGCAATCCACATCATCCATTGCCACCACACAACCCATTGTGAACAAGGGAAGTACATTACTCCATGCCCTTCAACAACATCCCCTTGTCAATAATCAAAATTTGGATGCCAATACCATCACGGGTACATCAGGTACTGTGCCTCAAAATCCCCTCCACCAATATGTCCCACTCACATTCCATGACTCCAACAACACATCTTTCCACACCACACCAGCATATGCTCTTGACCCACAAGTTTTTCTCCCATTGGTTCAAGTGGGCGTATGTGAACAAGGTGGGCTCTTCGAGGCCTCATCATCACTCATTCCAGGAAGTCTTCCACCAATTCTAGTTCCAATACCACCACCACCTCCGCCACCATTACCTTCACCACCGTTACCTCCACTACCAACATCCATATCAATTCTTGGTTTAGGGCTTCCCCCTTTACCTAACACGCATCAATTAATCTAGGGCAATCTGCCAAACATCAATTAAATCATTGCATATAATCCTCTGAATATACCACCAATATTACAAAAACAAGTGGTATCCATTCAAGCAATGACATCAATCCCAACACTCCAAAACACGGTCTCCCAAGGACCCAACACCTCAATCGCACCATCCACCACAATCGCTCAAAACACATCTCAACTACTCACCACCACATCTAACATCCCAAATCCACCACCACCACTGCCAAATCCAAATATAGAAAGCCAATACAACATAGCACTACAAGCTCACCAAGCCTACCAAAAGGCACTCCAGCAATACCAAGTTGCGCAACAAACACAAACCGCTCAACAAGTAGCACAAGCCGCTCAAGCCACTCAGACTGCTCAAGCAATGCAAGCCGCACAACAAGTAGCACAAGCTTGACAAGCGCAAGAAGCTGCCCAGGCACAAGCCCAAGCATTGTTGCAACAACAACAATCCCAACAAGCCACTCAAGCTGCTTAAGTTTCCCAAGCCATTCAAGCTTCCCAAGCTATCTAGAAAGCACAAGCACAAGCATACTACAAGTATAGTACCTCACACAACAACAAACAACCCAACAACAAGCATACCAACAAGCACTAAAAAAATACCAAGAGAAACAAGAAGTAACCCAAATAGTAGCCCAACAACAAGCTCAATAACATACATTATTAGCGCAACAACAACAGGACCAACAACAAGCGTTGTCAGTATAGCAGCAGCTACAAGCCTACTTGGTGCAGCAAAACATGCAAACACCATCCACTAACACACCAACCAATCCACCCATACCTCCAACGATTGAACCACCGCATAACACCTTCATCCCACCCCCTGATTCTCAAGATGATGTATCAGCACAAATCAAACTTCTTTCACAACAAGTGATTGATCTTCAATCAGGGAAAACCACAAAGCCACCAAAGAACTTGTGCCCCTATCCATTTGATAGGAGAATTTTCATGAAACTGTTCCCAAAAGGATTTGAGATCCCAAAGTTTGATAAATATCATGGAATAGGAAACCCTGAAGATCACATCAGGGAGTTCCAAGTATATTTCATGGAGGTCACATATGATGAAACTTATCTGATGCGACTATTCCTTCAGAGCTTGGTAGATACTGCCATTGACTGGCTCTCTCATCTCTTAGTAATAAAAAAAAAAAGGAAATCCTGGACACATTTGTGCAAAACTATGCCTTCAACATAGCTATGGATGTGAGCCTAGAAGAACTATCAGCTATGAAACAATCCAAAGGAGAAACATTTACTTCATTCTTGCAACGTTGGTGATCAAAAGCCAACATGAGTAAATGGGCCATGCGTGAGGAATAATAAGTGTGCACCATCATTGTAAATCTTGACGAAATCCTGTCCTTCCATCTCAAGATGCAATGCATCACAACCTATGATCAATTGATCCCTAGGGCACTCAATATCGAACAGGCCCTCATCTCACAAAGGGGAGCTCCTTCTTATCAATAAAGTCACCCATCCACTAGCTATAACGACAAACCTTGTACATGGGTGAAAAATAGAAACATTACCAACGATGGTGTAGTCGATGCCAAAGTTGTCATCAATGCACCTCGACAAAACACACCAGCACCCCAACAACCCCAAAACAACAATCAGAACAATTGACAAGCTAATACTGTGACTCAACAGCCGAACAATCAAACATTCAACAATGTGAACGATCAAAGGGGGCCCCTCCAGTGAAACAAAAACTCCCCCAAACGGAAGTACACAACCCTTGGGGAATCGGTTGAATCCAAAAAACTCATCAAAATCCCCACCTATGACAACTATCAAGATCCCTTGGTGAAACCACTGTGGTACAATAAAAATCACCTTTGTGATTTCCACATAATCAAGGGACACACAACTACCAATTGCATGAGGTTGAAAAACTTGATCCAATACCTCATTGATGACAAAATCATAAATGTGGAACAACTAGCAAGGAATCAAAGTCTTGAGATTTACATGAATATGATGCCCAATCATAACAAGGTAAATAATAACAATGATAAGGGAAAGGGAAAGGGTATATTCAAAAGTGTAAATCATGTGTATGATCATGTCGTTGCATCTCTAGATGAATGGGTCACAGTCATCACTGTCAAAGGAGCCTAGGCCGATTATGGAGTCACCACAAGAGGTGGAAAAGTTACCATTGTAGGATCATCTCAGCCTCCTAGAGCATCCACTTCCAATCCAAGATCCGTTCGTAGTAGCTATAATGTCCTCAACCAATTAAAAAGAACCCCAGCACAAATCTCCATCATGGAATTGTTGAAAATATCACCGACCCACAAAAAGATCCTTGAAGAAGCCTTGGCCTCATCTCCTGTCCTGACTAATCTTGATGTGGATCAATTCCAAGCTATGGTCACACACCTCACTACACCTCACCTTCTGACATTTTCAGAACAAGATCTTCTGACACAACCATCTCACAATCATGTGCTTCATCTTGGGGCTTACGTCCATAAAAACAAAGTCAAGAGGGTCCTAGTGGATGGGGGTACAGGTTTGAACATATGCACCCTTAAATTAATAAAAAATTTGGGCTTCTCTGAATATGCTATCGAAAAATGAAAATGCATAACCATAAGAGCCTACAATGATCAAGAAAGAGTGTCTCAGGGCACTATCCAACTCCTGATTCAAGTAGGACTTGCCATCATGGAGACAACTTGTCAAGTTCTCAACCTGGAATTGCCTTACAATATCCTCCTGGGGCATCCCTAGATTCATGGGATGCAAGTTGTAGCTTCTACCTTCCACCAGTGTGTAAAGTTTCCATACCAAGGCCAAGAGGTCACTGTCCATGGGGATCTTGAACCCTTTTACTATTGCAAAATTTTAGAAGAAAATTATTACAAAATCCCCCAAGTACCTAAGAATAATGAGGGTCCCTCAACTCCATACATCGACCCAGCTACTCTCACCTCCACTTCTACGACAAAGACACCTACCATCCCTGCCATATCTAATATCAAGGTCATTATCCAGGACAATGGGTATAGGGATTATGCAATTCTGAAAAATGCTTTTGTGGTAGGAGAGTTACCACAATCTCCCAGGTCACAAGGATGACCACTGTCAAATAATGATTCCTCATCCCAAACATTCACAACAGGCTCCTCCAACTTCAGAAGTTGGGGAGACCTAGGCTTACAAGTAATCGAAGAAGACCCATCAAACCTCTTGTACCAATACAATAGGCTAGCAGTTGACCTACCTATGGATGATAGCAGTAGAGGCTTACAAATGATGCTCACCATGGGCTATGATAGAAATAGAAAGCTTGGATAAAATGACAACAGACTTCTAGTAACTCTCATTCCAGAGACGTGTATGAGAAATATTGGTCTTGGATGTACCCCTCCAAAGGTGACCATACCTGGAAAAGGTGCCTTGGTTAAGAAGGCCAAAACTTCTCAGCAATTTGCAGTCGCCATTCAATTACCCGTATCCATAGGTCTACCTTTAGACAACTTTACCTTTGACATAACTAATGTGTGTAGTAGTGGCGAGGACCCCATAATTGATTTTCCTATGCTTTTCAAAGACACCTCCCTACTCATGATTAGTACCTTGTCCTTTGAGACCAACGGCCATCAAACCCATGAAATAAGCCTAGACTACCCCCAGCTCATCGATTATAACCAAAGAGGACCACCAATTCTAGACACTTTCAAAAATGATGAGGTGCTCTCATAATTCATGGGACTGCAGGACACAGTACCACATGGAGATCACAAGGCTAGGTTTGATATGATTCTAGACACACAAGCTTATTATAGGGAAACAATTGAATCCTTTAGTCGCAAAAGCAAAAAATTGAGAATAATCTCAAGGTCTTTGAGTGAAAACCACATTGTGGCACTCTCTGACCCAAAAATAGTAAAAATAAAGGATGTATCCAATGGTGAAAACCTTTCTAAGGCACCTGAGGATGAAGGATCCAATCTTCCTCTCAGTGCTCTACATCAACAAAAGACAACGGTTCTAGCCAAGAAGTGCAACCTAGTCAACTTGGGAACAAAGGAAACTCCACATATCACATTTTATGTTGAATCATTAATGTCATAAGAATAGGAGCTCCTAGCTACCTTCTTAAGGGAGAGAAAGGTCAACTTTGCATGGAGTTATGTTGACATGCTCAGGCTTGATCTAGAGATTGTGGTCCACCATCTAGCAGTTTACCCTGAACCAAAGCCTGTCAGACATTAAGTCAAAAAAATGCATCCTCAAATTGCCTTGTTAGTCAAAATGGAATTGAAGAAGTTACTTGATGCAAGGTTCATACAACCAATCGACTATCTGGAGTGGGTATCAAATCTAGTACCTGTTTCAAAACCCAATTGAGGCATCTGTATCTGCACAGACTTCAGAGACCTCAACAAAGCATGTCCCAAGGACAACTTCCTGCTTCCCAACATTGATATGATTATAGATATGACCATAGGACATGAGATTCTTTCATTAATGGATGGATTCTCTAGGTATAACCAAATCATGATAGCCAAAGAAGACCAACAAAAAATAGCTTTTACTTGTCCATAGGGGACATATTGCTGGAACATGATGTCGTTCGGCCTAAAGAATGTTGGAGCAACATATCAGAGGGCCATGACCTTAATCTTTCATGACATGATCCATAAGACTGTGGAGGATTATGTTGATGACATATTGGAAAAAACTAGAAAGAGGCGAGACCACATAGCGGCAGTGAGTGCCATCTTTGATAGATTTGAGGAATATAAGGTCTCCCTTAATCCAAAGAAGTGTGTCTTCAGCTTACAATCAGGGAAGTTGTTGGGATACATTGTGTCTATGAGAGGAATTGAAATAGATCTCGCTAAAGTAAAGGAAATCCTCGAGATGCAGGCACCCAAGACTTTGAAGCAGCTAAGAGGCCTACAAGGCAGGCTCCATTCAATCTGCCAGTTCATAGCTCAGCTAGCAAACAAATCAATCATGTATTCTCACCTACTCCACAAGGGTGTAGCGTACAAGTTGGATGAGAATTGTGATAAAGTCTTTAACAAGATCAAAGATTATTTGCTCACACCTCTAGTGCTTATGCCACCAATCCCAGGAAAGCCTCTAATCCTTTACATATTAGCAACAACAATAGCTCTTGATGCTCTCCTAGCTCAGCACGATGAAAACGAAATAGAGAGGGTTATCTACTACATCAGTCAGAACATGGTAGGACATGAGTTAAATTATTCCTTCATCAAAAAGGCTTGTTTAGCAGTGGTTTTTGCCTCACAAAATTTTAGGCACTACATGTTAGCACATAAAATTGAACTCATTGCCAAGATCGACGCACTCAAGTACCTGCTTTCCAAAGAAATGCTCATAGGAAGGATGGCCAAGTGGGTCATGATCCTATCAAAACATGATATCAATTATATAGAGAAAAAGGCCATCAAAGGGAAAGCTATTGTAGACCAACTGGAAAAAGCACCAATGTATTTAGAGAATCCGTTAATTTCAAAGTTCCCTGACGAATCCATCTTCAACTTGAGCATAGCAGATCACTAGAAGTTGTACTTTGATAGTTCCTACACACAACATGGATCAGGAGCTAGGATCTTTTTCATCACTTCATAGGGAGACTGCATACCAAGATCTTACAAGTTGGCATTTCCCTGCACAAACAATATCACAAAATATGAGGCTCTAACCATAGGACTCAGAATAGCAGTGCAATGGCATATTATGGCTCTTAAGGTATATGGGGATTCACAGCTAATAATCAATCAAGTAAATGATGAGTATCAGACGAAAGATGACAAGCTAACTCCATACAAGAAATTGGTGGAAAGCCTTAAGGATTCCTTCATTGAGATCACATTCGAGTAGATACCTAGAGAAAAAAATAGAGTGGCAGATGCCATGGTGACAATTGGATCCCTATTGGACATCCCTCACAATGTCCCAAAGCATGAATTCCTAGTAGAGCAGCTTCTTGTGCCTACATTTGAGATACTGGAGTCTGAATTTGTGTGCAAAATCGTTGGTCCTGGTGATCCCTAGTACCATGATATATACACGTATATGAGAATAGGAGTCCTCCTAGCCGACATAACCTCAAACATTAAGAAAACCTTTGTCAAGAAAGCATCCCATTTTGTCATCCTAGGAGACACCCTTTACCAAAGAAGCATTGAAGGAACCCTATTAAGTTGCTTAAACACTAAGGAGGCATTGAATGCCTTAATCGAGGTACATAATGACAGTTGTGGTTCACACTCGAGCAGTATGACCTTGGCCAAGAGGTTGCTAAGGACAGGGTATTATTGGCCTACTATGGAAAGAGAAGCACATGACCATGTCAGAAGTTGTCTACAATGTCAACAGCATGGGGATCTCATCCATGCACCAGCTCAAGAGTTCCACCTGATTGTCACACCTTGGCCCTTTTCACAGTGGGGGATCAATCTTATTGGAAAAATCACCCCCACCTCATATAGTGGCCACAATTTTATCATTACCACCACTGAGTACTTCACAAAGTGGGTGGAAGCTATACCAATGACCTACATCACTAGAAAGCAGATATCAAAGTTCATCCTCAATTATTTAATTTGTCGTTACAGTGTCCCAAAAGCCATTATCTCGGATAATGGGACACCATTCAAAAATTAGGATATATGTGACCTATGCCACAAATTCAAAATTCAACATCGCTTTTCCACCCCATATTATCCCCAAGGAAATAACCAAGTTGAGGCTACAAACAAAACCATTCTAAAAATCCTCAAGAAAATGGTCAATGAAGCTAGTCATGATTGGAATCTCCAACTAAATCCCACCCTCAAGGCCTATCAAACCAACATTTCCACACCCACAGGTGCCACCCCCTTCTACCTAGTCTACGGATCATAAGCCATATTACCTATCAAGATCAAGCTCTCGTCACTGAGAATATCACTAAAGAATTTCATCATAGATGAGGAATGAGGGTGTCAAGATTGAATGAGCTGGAATTGCTAGATGAATGGAAAATGGAGGCCTTGAACCATCTACAGGTGTATCAAAACTGACTCAAGCGGAACTATAACAAGAAGATCAGGAGCAGGACTTTCTAGGTCAGAGAACTTGTGCTAAAAGAAAATTAGAAGAACATCCCAAATCTAGATGGCAAAGGAAAATTTGAACCCAACCGGTTGGGAACATTTGTCATCACAGCAAGTTACAAGTCAAAGGCATATCAGTTATCAACACCCGAAGAGGAACCTCTACAAGAGCCCATGAATAACTCCCATCTCAAAAAAAATTATGCTTAAATCTTTCAAGGTATAAAGCCAAAAATATAAAAAAAAATAGAAAATATCCTGAAAAAATAGTCACCCTGATGAAAACCTGGTAAATAGGTGTCTTGGTGACAACAAAAAAAATTTAAAAAATCAGAAAAATGATTAAAAAGATAGTAAAGAGAAAAATCATCCTCTAGTGAAAACCACTTCGGTGGCGCTTTGGGAAAGTGCCTTGGTGAAAACCTGAAAAATAGGCACCTTGTGTAAATAAGAATTTTCTATCCACCAGGATCTCCACGGCTTGTTCTGCATCATCCATCCATCACACTTCCATCATTCATCTATCTCCATCCATCACCCATCCATGTCTGCATCATAGCTTGGTCTTGTGTTCATGTCATGATCCCTCCTAGTACTACTCGGCCCATTCTCAAGGTCAGTTTATTCTACCTTTATCAAAGTAGTCTATTGCATCACGCTGAGGCATATTCTCATTGGATCGAATTCGTGTATGTTCTTGAAGTC
>VDFB02331567.1:0-30011 GCA_007258455.2 Sequoia sempervirens | reverse complement strand
ATCACCATTCTGCTCCAAGTTTGCACAAATCACTCACTCACAAGTTTTCAAATTGCAAAATGCTCAAATGAACTTTCTAATCAACTTTTTAACCTTTTAAGGTTAATTAAGTGGCATTTTATGGGGATGTTTTATTTTTATTTTTCAAAGGGGCCTTAATTAATCAGATCATCACCTGCTTGCTTATATATCATTTTTTTGGGAGATAAATCATTTCTGAGGCATAAAATTTTGAGATCATTAAATCATCACAAAATCATCAAAATTTTCAAAAAAATCAAAAAATCTTAAAATTCAAAAATTCAATGATTTATCTCCCGAGGGGGCATATATCTGTCATCATCTGAAAATCAACGTCTGGGGCATCAATTTTTTTTTTCTTGGCATTGGTATCAAATTTTTCTTTGAAGCAACGTGTAAACACATTGGTTCAAAGAGGGGAAAACTGTATACACCTAAAATCGGTCAAGACATTTAATTAATTAAATACTAGTTATTTAATTAATATTCCATCTACGTATAAATAAATTCTTAATTTATTTATATAGTTCATATCCTTTAATTCTCTAATTCTAAAATCATATTCTTCTAATTTAATTAAATAAACAAATTTCTAAAGTTTGTTTTATTTAATTAATTTTCACTAACCTCAAATTAGGAATTCAAGCACATGTCTACAACTTTTCATTCCACATCACCAAGGTCACATGAAATTAAATAATTCTAATTTTTAATTAGAATTATCTTCAAACACATGGATTATTCTTCACACACTTCTTCAACAAACTTTCAAACACATGGTATTTCTCTCACACACTTGATTCTTCCATCCATTTGACAAGTTATCTTTGGTCAAGGGAACACCTTCTTGATTCTCTTCATCTCCACCATTCATCCCTCTTGTTTGAATCTGGATCGTCGATCATTGCCACCTCACAAGATGCTTGGAAAGGCCTATAAATACAACCCTTTTCCATTGTATTTTGCATCCCACATTCGAGTAGAGTTATCATGCAGGAATAACTTTTGGAGCATTGGAGCATTTGGAGTCTTATAGTTAAAATCATGTTTTATTTTTTAGTTGCATATAGAATCATGTTTAGCTTCATATTTAGCATTGAAGAATCATATGTTGCTTTATAATTGCATTTTAAATTAATATATTCATAGTTAGCATTTGAGCATATGCAGAATCATCCTAGCTTCATATCATAGCATTTACATTGTATAATCTAACACCATTATCCATTCATCATAATATCCATTATCATTTTCATCATATAGTTTCATGTAGGAACTTAATTGGCTTGCATGTTGACTAATATCTTATTTCTCAAGTTGTTATTTTAACAACCATAGTGCACATAAAAATTTGAGAGCCAAATGATTTAATAAATCCTTGAGAATAGAGGACAATGAAATGTTCTTAAAGATTTGTTTGACTAAAAAATAGAGTGGTTTATTTGATTCAAATATTTGATATAATCCATTTCATTGGTGTTTGTGTTGATTTACTAACTCTCCCACATTTCACACACACATAAACAGTTTTTTAAGTGGAATTGTGCTAGTTTCTACTTGTTTAGAGGAACAAATGAGGAGGATTTTTGTGTTTATAGGTCTTCAAATTGCAATTTGGATTGAATTTTTTGAAGACTTTCACTATTAGCATTCATTTGTGCTTGAGAATTTTATAATCATGGGTTCACAAGCTCGTAATAAGAGGAAATATAGGAAGACATTGAATCCTAAAGAAATTCAAGCAAGGAAAGATAAAGAAGAAAAAAGGAAAATAGATAAAAGAATGAGGATTCAATCAATGAATAATGCTAAAGCATCCAATTCCACAACTATTGAAGATAAAAACATTAAAGAGACCATGGTTGTAGATGAAGCTAATTTGCAAGAAGTCAATTTGAAAAATAATATGATTATACAAACAAGTCCTAGTATGTATTCAAATCCCTCTTTCAATGCTATGGAGAATGCTTCAATAGACACAAATCCAGGTACATCTTCAAATCCACATTTTAGTGAAATGGAAAATTTATTTGTAGAAGTTTTCCAAGATGCTGGACTTAACGATGTTGACATTGATAATATTCAGAGAGTTAAATTTTTTATAGAATTTGTTGAAAATCAACTAGAAAATGAAAATGAAAATCATTTAAATGTTGTTGAAAATGAAAATGAAAAATATTTTGTTGAAAATGAAAATGAGAATGATCCTTTTGTTGAAAATGAAAACGAAAAATCATTTTGTTGATGAAAATGAAAATGAAAACTATTTTGTTGATGAAAATGAAGATGAAAATGAAAACTGTTTTGAAGTTGAAAATGAAAATGAAAATCTAGGATGTGATGTTGAATTTAATGAAAATATTGTTTTTGAAATTGAAAGTGATGTTTTGGATAATCTTCCTGGTAAGATTTCTTGGAGGCAAATAAGAACACATGCGAATAAAATATACAAAAAATTCTTTTATCGTAAAAAACTTGCATTTCAATGTCAACTAATGATGCAATTGATGAGAATGCAAAAAATGAGAAAAGTAATAAAAAAGTTAAGCTTTTTTGTTAAACCAAAAAAGAAAAGATCAATCATTAAAACATGCTATGTCTACTGTTGCTAGTTCCATTCAATCTATTGGAAAAAATAGTCGATCTAAAGATAAAAATGCAACAAGAAGAGCTATAACAATTGCTATAGTTAATAAAGAAACTTTGAATAAAAGAATGGTAAGTAATATTAGTGAAGTTCTACAAATACATCCTAAAACATTGCTAAGAGCGGAAAAAAGAAGAGAGTATAGAAAATGATCCAATTAACCAATGTTGGAGTTTTAGTGGTCGACTTCTAAGGTCTGACATGAAATTGAATGTTCAAATTAAATATTTGATTGAAAATATTGACATACTAATACTAGGGTATCATCTAATGCTAGAGATGTTTTAAAACTAAGACCGGGGTCAAAAGTTCATGATCCTCATCCAAAACACCTATTGGATACAACACAAACTAAATTTTATAGAAAATTTTGTGGTGATTTAGTATTACTTGGTAATATTAAAATAAGTCAAATGTCTTTTGAAAAATGCAAACCTTGGTATATAAAAATTAATAAGCAACAAATATGTTGTTGGTGTAAAATGCATGTTCAATTTCATTATTTTTATGATGTTTTTCAATATATATGTTGTAATTTGCATACTAACATGATTATACAGGAATGTGGTATTAATATGCCACCTGAAACAATAAGGGAGTTTATATTAGGTTTTTTTTTTTGTGAAAGATCTAATGGTAAATTGTTTTATTTAAGTTCTTGTATTTCTAGACAATGCACTAGTTGTGGAAATATTTCATTCTTAAGAATTTGTATGCATGAAATTGTTGATAATGATTTTGGACAACAATTAGTAGATGTTAAAATATTTTAGAATGTTGACTATTCTTTAAAATATGGAAAAATAGGAAAGCGTTGTGGTTTAGTTATAGAAAAATTTAGTGTAGATGCATTCATAAGTGAATTTAAGAATAATATGTACCAAAATATGTCATGCACTCTCAACATGCTCAATGGCTTGATGGCCAATTTCACACATGTAGAAACACATTCCAATTGGTACTATACTTTCAATGGTTGATTTTGCAAGAAATTATACTCTAGCTCCACAAGAGGAAATTCAATCACAGTATTATAATTCAGTGCAAGTAGCTATTTTTTTCCATATTGTTTATAGACATGCAAATGATATCATAGAGGATGATAGAAATTTTTTGAGGGAGTATCATTTTTATTTGAGTGAAGATCGGTTACACTCGTCAGAGTTTGTTCAATACTGTTTCAATACATTTTATAGAAATTTAAGAGAAAGAGGAATCCAGATGACAGAACACCTCATATGGTCAGATAATTGTACAGGGAAATTCAAGAATGCTCGAATGTTCTATTGGTTAAGTAGGGTTCACAAGTGTTAATGGTGTTTTCTGCACAGCAACAACTCAGACAGAAAATGATATTCTATCTCTCTTGAAAGATAATCTCCAACAATAAATTGTTGAAAATCACCCCAAGGTCTCTCGGGTGTTAGGTCATGACAATGCATAAACAACTCAGATAATATGTGAAAATGCTGGTAATCACAAGGGGCCTTACAAATGAACAATGTTGGAAGTGAATTTCATCACATGCAACAATATGGTGATGCTTTCAACCCTAAAACTAACCCGGATTCAAAATAAACAGCAAAAGAGTTAAGGGTTTAGAGAGATTCTATTATATTCTAACTCCTAAGATCAATCACAATAATGATGAAAGCTGCAAATGGACAGATCCCCAATAAAATCGATCTCTGCTTGATCAAGGACAAACCTGCAACTACACAGAAATGGTGCGATCTTCTGGGGAAATCTGAATATTTTTAGACTTTGAACATTCATTCACATACCCAACTGCTGGCGCAATGTAAACAAGAATTCATAGTTGAACTTAGCACAGAAGTGAGGTCCAGACTAACTTTACACAACAATCTACAATCAGCAAATTGCTAAAAGTATGGACCGAAAATCGATCAACATTATTAACATTTCACCATCATTGTAAAAGAGCTAAAATCTAACATCTAACATCTGAGAATCAAGAACAAGAAACCATAAAAAACTGTTGAAAATAAATACAAAGTTTGCCAAATCAACAACCCAATTGCATTGCTTCTCCAGCATTACACAATAATTTCAAGTCTCTCATCTCCTACAGCTAATTCTGAAAACTACTTGCCAATCCTGGCCTAGTCAAACTCCTAAAATCTCTCTCCTCACAAATGAGGCACAAATGCCATTTATAGAGAACCCCAAACATGTCGGCCTAATTTGATTTTACAATAATAACTGGCCCCAAAACAGGTCGGCCAGGAGAATTTCAAAATAGGACAAGATTTGCATTAAATGCATGAATATTATCCATGTCAGCCCACGATCTCCAGCAAGATCAAATTCACGTTTCTTCCAGAAAGTCCTCCAGCTGTAGACAGTTTTGGCACGGATTCTTAGGCAGGTCCCACTTTGAAAATTTAAACTGAACATTTCTAGATTTCCCTCTTTGGCACGAATCCATATGCAAGTCCCCTTTTTAATATTTGTTTAGTCCTGAAAAACAGATATCATCATTAATAGCCCATATGTTCAAATTAAATTTGAATAAAATTTTGACCTTTTCTAAAAACTTACATTTTTATAAGGAAACTTTCCATTTTCATAATTTTTTCCATTTTTGAAAATTTTTATTTTCAATTTTTTTATCTCAAGAAATTTTCATTTTCGGGATCATTTTAAAAATTTCCATTTTTGGAAAAAAATCGTTTTCGGAAAAATTTCTATTTCGGGAAACCAGACCAAGGGGGAAAATCCAGGTCAGCGGATCCCGGAAAAATCCAGCCAGACAGGATTCTACCGAACAAGGCAAAAATTTCAACAATAGATCATCAAAACGAACCAATAATGCGCGAAACATTGTGTAATATATCAAATTAAGCATGGGGTGTTGAGCATTTATCATCAAATTCATCAATTTAATCTAGTATTTCAATTTGCACAAAGCCCGGCAAAAAATCCGGAAAAATCAGGGTGGACCGGATTTCCGCGGGCGGCATAAAATTCTGGACTTTGGCACATACCCGGAAAACTGAAGAAATCCGGGAAAATCTGAGTCGGGCAGAAAATCCCGGACGCAGACAAAAACCCAAAAAACTGAAGAAATCCAGAATTTCAAAGAAATCGGGAAAATCCGGACGGACCGGAAAATCCCAGACTGGACCAAAAACCCGGATTTTTGCACAGAGCCGGACTTTGAGCAGAATCCGGGAAAATCCGGACGGACCGGAAAATCCCGGATTGGGGTAAAAACCCAGATTTTCTCAGAACTAAGTTTTTTCAAAGGGCAACCTGGGGAACTCATTTGGGCAAGCAAGATGAACATCTAAGGACCTCCGAAGGCAATGAAATCAGTAAAATTAAGGGGAGAAAAGACACCAAAAGCCAAAGTAAAAAGAGGCTCCCTACTTTCAGTGGGGCGTGTGTGTAAAACTGCACAACAAATGGCGACTCCGCTGGGAAAATGCTCAAGAGCATTTTGATGATAAACAAGAATCATGAACCCAGAATCTCTGGTTTCAATCTCCCTATCAGGCAAACAAATCAAAATGCAAGATTAAAGAGTCAGAACCTAGGATAGACTGGACTTTCCATAAACTGAAAATCCAAGTGTGTGCAAGTGAATTCATTTCCCTCCTTAAGCTACTGCAGAAACCAAGCTCAGTCAAGTTGGGCTACGTAAAGATTCTAGCTCCAAAAGCAACCTGGATAGAGCCTCGCTGCCAGTCAGACATTCATAGCCCCGACGAGGTTATCGCTGTGACTCTCCTGAACATAGCTCTACTGCCAGTCAGGCGTCCATAGCCCCGGTAGAGATATTTAGATACTCCTGGTAAGTTGAATTCATTCTTTTGAAATATTTTCTCTTTCTTTCTTTTTTTTTTTGATATTTCTTTTCCTTTTCACTCTTTTCATTTCAACCTGTGAACAGTGAAGTCCACACTCAGGGCTGAGAACCACAGTGGCACTGAAGCAGGAATATGATTTTTCACCCAACAAGACCTTGCAAGGACCCTACTGCAACCTTCATATTCTTAAGATGTATGAAGAGTATAAGATTTCAGAATACTTCAGTTTCAAGTCAGACCAATGACCCATTCTCTTTAAATCAGACATTCAGACTGCTTGACACCAATAAAAGATCTTTGACCATTAATTCAAGTCCATCAATAAAACACTTAGAACAATCCCAGATAAAAAATAATTATTGCATAGGAAAGACACTTCTCCAACTAGAAAATAGAAAACCTAAGCCAGAGAAACAAAACAACAACCAAACCGAAACCCACAGCAAACTAAACTAGCCAAAACAGAAGCAAAGAAAAGCAATCTAAACTAAGCAATCTATTCTAAAGAAAACAAAACAGACAAAGGCAAAAGAAAAGCAGACCAAGCTGCACTTATTCAAATCAACACTATGTACAGAGAGACTCAAAGTGGCTCATGATCAGATAGGATGAACTAAGACTCATCCCCATATGACTAATCAATGCATGGACAAGCAATAAAGTGAAGGTAACAGTCCTCAGAAATGCAAACCTATCTTTATATTCAGAAAAATAAATCTCTGCATTGTAGCATTCAAATTCCATGTCAAGATTAGGAATAACTAGTAACTGAGGTAACTCATTAGGACCATGATTAACCCATATGCAAGTTGTCTTTCCTGAATCTCCATAATCAAATTGACAAGATTGAGAATTTCCGGCAAAGAAAGAAACAACCTGATTTTGCATTTCTGCAAACTGAATGTTGTGTTCATCATCCTGCACTTGTGAAGAGTTGATCATAGTGTCATCAGGGGGTCTCCATTGATGGTGCAATATTTCACTTGCATTTGAAACAGGCAAGATAGAATTAGAGGAATCATTACGTGATGCAGAGTGAAATTCATATCGAAGACTTTCAGACCTAAAAACATGGAACTTTTCACCTGTTTGAGTATTTCCATGAGGGATCAATAGTGAAAACGCAGGGGCATTATCTTGTACAACAATTTCCTCAGCAGGATGCTCATCCGAAGGTATCACAGATTGATCTTCCAGCACATTCTCACCTGGAGAAGTTGGAGCATGTTCGCCAATACTGACTGCAACATCTCTGTTTTCAACATCATTCATATTTTCCTGCACATTAGCGTGAACCACATCAGCCACCCCATCAATAATGCATAGAATCTGTGAGTTTTCATTGTGCAGCTCATTAATAAGCTGAGGAAAAACAGAATTAGATAAATGAGAAGACTCCCTGAATTCATCTTTTGTTGGCACTAGCTCGGATTCTTGATCACAGTCATCAGGAACGTTGATCACTTCACTGAGTGCTTCCTCATGTTCTTCAAGACATTCATCGGCAACTGGTTGGCATTCCTCAATCAGAGACTTGTCTGATGCATCTGTCTGTGTATCATTTGCATGTAAGAGTAGTTGTAATTGCTCCTTCACCTCCTTTATGACTGTCTGGCACTGGAAACAGGTGAATTCTGAATGCTCTTCCTCATGTATCCTGCACCAAGCTGGTAACAACAGCTCCTCTAGGTAGACTCCAAAACCTAGGCTTGACCAATCTCTTATAATTCTGGCAACAAAATCTTTGTATCTGGTCTGTATCACATCTTCGTCTTGGACATGAACCTCTTTTTCAACCTCCACTATATTTTTTAGGAACTTGACTGGCCTCAACAAGAACATCCTCCTTGATCTCCATAGGTGATTCTTCACTTAAATATTCCTCTGTTATCTCTGGTGCCTCAGATTCATCTTCATGACACTCAGTTCCTTCCAAAGTCACGTCAACATCAGTTGCAATGCCATCCCTGGATCCAGAAGTAGTCAGCCCTTCTGCAGTGCATTATTTGCTTAACTCGCCTTTCCACTCCAGGTATTCTCCAACTTTAAAGATAATGTCCCCACACGAACGACAGATGAACTCTGAATGGGCTGCATCATGGACTCTACACCATTTAGACGAAAGGAAATCCTGCAAGCACTTACCACTAGCAAACTGACCTTCAACTATCTGTGTAAATGCCTCGACTGCAACATCAATAAACCCTAGATCTGAGGTGGCTAATGGTTCAGACATATTTTGCATGAAAAGGTTCCTTTGCAAGACCATCTCAATGTTGTCTAGAAAGGCCAAGCATTCAAACTCGTTGTGTCTACAGGTATTATGAAGCCTACACTTGTCTGAAAATGCACAATGATGTAAACCCTTGCCATTCCATTGATTTATCCTCCTATTCAAGGACTTACAGATTTGAAAAAAGTCAATCTGAAGACTGTTTCCATTATGAAAAACATAACGCTGATTTTCCATCTTGACTCAGAACTTGAATTTTTGGATTTTGAGATCTGCCATATCTCAGATTTTCAACATAGAGGCTCATTCAATCTTCCACCAATGTCACCTTGTCCGGCCCTCCTTCTAGCGCCAATCTATTGATGGTGTTTTCTGCACAGCAACAACTCAGACAGAAAATGATATTCTATCTCTCTTGAAAGATAATCTCCAACAATAAATTGTTGAAAATCACCCCAAGGTCTCTCGGGTGTCAGGTCATGACAATGCATAGACAACTCAGATAATATGTGAAAATGCTGGTAATCACAAGGGGCCTTACAAATGAACAATGTTGGAAGTGAATTTCATCAGATGCAACAATATGGTGATGCTTTCAACCCTAAAACTAACCCGGATTCAAAATAAACAGCAAAAGAGATAAGGGTTTAGAGAGATTCTATTATATTCTAACTCCTAAGATCAATCACAATAATGATGAAAGCTGCAAATGGACAGATCCCCAATAAAATCGATCTCTGCTTGATCAAGGACAAACCTGCAACTACACAGAAATGGTGCGATCTTCTAGGGAAATCTGAAGATTTTCAGACTTTGAACATTCGTTCACATACCCAACTGCTGGCGCAATGTAAATAAGTATTCACAGTTGAACTTAGCACAGAAGTGAGGCCCAGACTAACTTTACACAACAATCTACAATTAGCAAATTGTTAAAAGTATGGACCGGAAATCGATCAACATCATTAACATTTCACCATCATTGTAAAAGAGCTAAAATCTAACATCTAACATCTGAGAATCAAGAACAAGAAACCATAAAAAACTGTTGAAAATAAATACAAAGTTTGCCAAATCAACAACCCAATTGCATTGCTGCTCCAGTATTACACAACAATTTCAAGTCTCTCATCTCCTACAACTAATTCTGAAAACTACTTGCCAATCCTGGCCTAGTCAAACTCCTAAAATCTCTCTCCTCACAAATGAGGCACAAATGCCATTTATAGAGAACCCCAAACATGTCGGCCTAATTTGATTTTACAATAATAACTGGCCCCAAAACAGGTCGGCCAGGAGAATTTCAAAATAGGACAAGATTTGCATTAAATGCATGAATATTATCCATGTCGGCCCACGATCTCCAGCAAGATCAAATTCACGTTTCTTCCAGAAAGTCCTCCAGCTGTAGACAGTTTTGGCACAGATTCTTAGGCAGGTCCCACTTTGAAAATTTAAACTGAACATTTCCAGATTTCCCTCTTTAGCACGAATCCATATGCAAGTCCCCCTTTTAATATTTGTTTAGTCCTGAAAAACAGATATCATCATTAATAGCCCATATGTTCAAATTAAATTTGAATAAAATTTTGACCTTTTCTAAAAACTTACATTTTTATAAGGAAACTTTCCATTTTCATAATTTTTTCCATTTTTGGAAATTTTTATTTTCAATTTTTTTTATCTCAAGAAATTTTCATTTTCGTGATCATCATTTTTAAAAATCCATTTTGGAAAAAATCATTTTAAAAAATTCCATTTCGAAACCAGACAAGGGGAAAATTGGAAAAGGGTCAGATTCCACTGAATCCGGAAAAATCCAGCAGATTCTACAAATAAGGCAAAAATTTCAACAATAGATCATCAAAACGAACCAATAATGCGCGAAACATCGTGTAATATATCAAATTAAGCATGGGGTGTTGAGCATTTATCATCAAATTCATCAATTTAATCCAGTATTTCAATTTGCACAAAGCGCGGCAAAAAATTTGGAAAAATCCGGGTGGACCGGATTTCCGCGGGCGGCATAAAATTTCGGACTTTGGCACATACCCAGAAAACTGAAGAAATTCGGGAAAATCCGAGTCGGGCGGAAAATCCCGGACGCAGACAAAAACCCGGAAAACTGAAGAAATCCAGAATTTCAAAGAAATCGGAAAATTCCGGACGGACCGGAAAATCCCGGACTGGACCAAAAACCCGGATTTTTGCACAGAGCCGGACTTTGAGCAGAATCCGGGAAAATCCGGACGAACCGAAAAATCCCGGATTAGGGTAAAAACCCAGATTTTCTCAGAACTAAGTTTTTTCAAAGGGCAACCTGGGGAACTCATTTGGGCAAGCAAGATGAACATCTAAGGACCTCCGAAGGCAATGAAATCAGTAAAATTAAGGGGCCAAAAGACACCAAAAGCCAAAACAAAAAGAGGCTCCCTACTTTCAGTGGGGCGTGTGTGTAAAACTGCACAACAACAAGGAACTTAATGTCCAACATATATGAAGTTTTTTGAAGTTGGGCATGGTAAAGGAGAACATGATGGAGTTGGTGCGCGTGTCAAAAAAATTCTTGCTAGAGAATAATTGAAATCTGAGGATGCAGTAAAATTTAAAGATGCACGTGGGATTGTGGATTGGTGCAATACAAAATTATATACCCCTAGTTCGAGTGAGTAATCTATAGTTCACCAATCCTTTTGGTTGGTTGAAGAAAATAACATTCTACCTAGAGTTGACTGTGAGACAATCATTGGATCTACTGAATAGAATTCATTTAAGAGTTCGAAAACAAGCACATGGACTATCTGGACAAGGGATCTTGCATGTTTTTGTCATTTTTGTATCTTAGGAGATTGGGAAGCATGTGAAAATACAAAATGACTTGAAGAGTGAGAGCTAATATTGTTGACACTTGCACAAGCACACAATCAATATGAAACAACTATTGAAGATAATGATCAAGTGTTTGCATCTGAAGACTATGACCATGTTTCAGACCTTGTACAAGAAGGTAATTTAATTTAATTTAATTTATTTTATTTCACATTATTAAGTTATTTTGTAATACTAAATTATTTATATGGATATGCGCAAGTTATTAAATCAAATTTTGTTTGCAGGACATGTTTATTTTGTCGTTGGACCTGAGGGGAATGAAGAGGAAACACAAATTGGTTGGTTCATTGTGTGGAGACTAAACATAAGTTAATAGCACCCCAGGAAGATGATGATCCCCTTAAGCAAATTTTGATAACAAGTTTTTGATCCCCTTAAGCAAATTTTTAGAACAAGTTTTTGATCCCCTTAAGAATTTTTTAGAACTTATTTGATGATGGTTATCATGTTTTCTAATAGGATTGGTGGTGGTTGTTGGCACTTGGCTATGGAAATACCTGATAAGGAAGAATGGTTTGCCTACATTTGAAGATTATGAAACACCTAAAAGATTATACACTATTCACATTTGGTGGTGGAAACAAATATAAAACTAGATCGGTATCGTGGAATACCTACAAATAAAGTGTTGTGGACAATTTCTATGGAAGAACATGAGACAATCATAGATGTGTTGCAAAAAAGAGAGGATGGAGATGGTACAATGGAATAAGTAAATACATGTAAATATAGTTTTAGTTTTAAGTGTCCTTTTAAATAGATTAAATATATGTTTTGATATTGTTCAAGTGTATTGTTAGTTGAAATCGATTTAGATTGTCCTTTTATAGATCCTTAAGTCATCATCACAAAAAGGAGAGTCCATGCATATTCAACCTAGACAACATGGAATACTTGGTAAAAATAGGTAATTATTAGTTAAATTATATTTAAATACATGTTTTGAGTATATATTGATATTGCTTGTACATTAATAGTTAAAATTGATTTATTATCATTTTTTGTATCCTTAAGCCATCATCACATTGATCTCATACTTTGAAACTAAAAGGAGAGGATGTAGATTCAACCTACACACATGTGTGGAATACTTTTAAATACAGGTACTCGAGTTGTGTATGTATAGATAGTTTTATATAAATTAAAATATGTTTGATTTGATGATTTCATTGATATTGCTTGTACCATTTTGATATCAGGTGGCATGAAGGCCTACTACATTCTAGACACAAGTTTCAAATGTTCTTGAGATGACATAGCCAAAATTTGTAAACATTTTTTGAGTTGACATATATGTACATACATACTTACACAATTAAACATTTTGTACAAATTACAAATACATGTACATACACAATTATACTCTATGTACTTTTATGTATCAAAATCAATAAATTCTATATATTGTGTTTGTTAAATGTGCATGTTTTCCTACTTTGAAACTTTATATTTGATTGTATAATCACTAAATATCATGTATAAATTATTGTTAAATCAATTATATCAATTGTGATTAAATATGAGACATATACTTTGAATTATTCCATCCCCTTAAGACATCCTATTAGGACATCCTATATATTATATACTTAATTATATCATTTGTTATGATGATTCACCCTACTTTGAAACTTTAAATTTGATTGTATAATCACTAAAAAACATGTATATTACTTCTTTGATCCCCTTAAGTCATTGTATTAGGACCCCTTAAGACATCCCCTTAAGATGTATTAGGAAATATCCTAAATATTATATTTAATTATATCATTTTTTATGATGAGTCACCTTAAAGTATAATAGTTGTTTATATCACTTAATATTTATACTTAATTATACTTGTATTAGGACCCCTTAAGAAATCCCCTTAAGATGGTGATGAGTCTAGAATATGGTCTAGTTTTGGGTAGAATTCATGGTTTATTTGCTGAAGTTACCATGGAATTTTCCATTAAGTGTTGATACTTTTATGATATTTTCCTCAAACTATAGACATTGGGCTTAATCTTATTTTTCCAAACCTTTAATGATAAATGACATGCTATATGGACTGTCTATATTAATTTTTCATGTGGTTAATGAATGTTCCTTAAGGTGGTTGTAGATATGCAGTTATTGTGCATACTAACATTGCCATGTAGATAAGTTGAGGATGCTAAATTGAGGAAGACATTGCTAGCTGGGCATGTGCCATAATGTCCAACAAAAGAATTGTGCAAAAGTCAAAGGAGGTCGACGGTAGGAGATTCCTCATGCAAACTGAATGTAACCACCTTGTAGTGGACTTTAATGTTGGTTGAGTAGATGAGAGCGTTACTGCTATGCTAAATCTACGTTTGGACCTGGATGTCTAACCAAATTCCATGCACGCGTAACCACCACCGCTCCAATTTCTCTGTTTTCACTAAATGGCATCCTTCCAGTTCGTGGAGTTGATTACCTTATTTAGTTGATAGAATAAATAAAGATATGATGCTCCTTCTTTGGAGGTTGCACGATTTGATATTATACTTGCATTCTTGAGTTTTCAGTAATACATATATTACTCTTTTGTACTCATGATTTACAATGAATAAAATAAAGTTTTGAGTTCGAGTATCTGAGTTCTCATTAGTTTTAGAGGATACTTATCCAAGGGGTCCCACTTGGTGAGTAATTGGTCCCTTAGTTTAGTATTACTTGTTGTTTAGTAATCAATTAAAAATCTGACATAGACTATTCTTGTAGCCACTAGAATTCCATTATGTGACTGTTCCTGTAGCCAAGGAAAACATAGTAGTGCCTGCTTGTTGCTCAGATTTTCATTTATGTCATGCATCTCAACTTAGTGTAATTGTTGATTGATAGTTAGCATTCATGTTATTCCTTCCTAAGAAATTTACTTTCAACATTGTGTCTTTCTTAGATGTAGAATGAAAATGGATACTTTGGGTTCCTAGTGCACATATTGTGTTGAGCCATTTCAAGTTCATGTCCCTTGGTTGACAAGTTAAATTCACCTTCATGATGATTGAAATGGATATTCAGGTTATATGTCCAATCTTTGAATCATGGTTTTAAAGGCCTAGTTGTTGAATCATTGTAGGAGGTGAACATTTTGGGCGTCGTTGTCGAGGATGGTGTCAAACTAGGGAGTTCTTTGGAGTCATTGGTAGTTTTTCTTGCTATAGTGTTTCTGGAAGTTGTTCTTAGTATACCCTCATTTAGGAAGTAATGACTACCCTTATTCTTTACCAATTCTTTGTGTGAGCTGGCTGATAGTGAGTGATACTACATGCATAGAGGAAGGAGAAGGAATGCTTATGGGAGATTCCTTCCTAACAATCCTAATCCATTCTAGCTAGTTGAATATCAGAACCTGCCAAGGGAAGAAGAAGAAGATCCACACCCCTTTACTGATGCATTTCCTAATCTAGCTAGTTCTGAAGTCTCCTCTGAAGACCAAAATCAACTTGAGAACCCCTTTGCTTTGGAACTACATCGAGCAGGAATGGGTGATGCAAATAGGAACAAACCTAACTAACCACCTTTTCCTTCCCCCATTTCCCATCAGAATGAAGTTGAAAATATCAAAAACATCCCTGCTTCAACACTCCCCAAGTTTTATGGACTTGTTATTGAAGATCCTGATACCTTTTGTTTGAGTTTGACATACTCTACAAGAGTTATGATTATACCACCAATGACCATAAGCTTAAGCTATTTCCTACCACTCTAAAAGAGGCTACATTAAGATGGTTCATGAGCCTAGGTAGAGATACTGTGGAAACTTGGGAAGACATGAAGACAATTTTTTTTGAGAAATACAAGGAATATTGCAAGGGAAGTGACATGAGAGGAGGTGACATTTTCAGGATGTAGCAAAAGGAAGATGAGAGCATAGAAGATTATATTGCAAGGTTTTTGTTTTGCCTACAAAAATCTCCACACCATACACAAAATGAAGATACAGACAAAAGTTACTTTTCCTGAGAGGAATCAATGATAGCTGCACTGATGCCTTAGACCTGATGGGAGGAGGAGATATTTCCCAAGTTCCTTGGGAAGATATCTAAAAAATATGTTAGAACTAATCTAGGGCAGCTTCAAAGAAAGCGAGAGCTTACCAATCTTCCATGGGTAAATCAACTACTAGTGGAGTCTCAAGAATGGAGATCACACTCTTGCTTGCAGATTTCAAGCAAGACATTATAAATAATATAGCTACTCAGCTGGATACATTTTAGGCTAAGAAGAAACGAGAGGAGGTAGAGGAAATGTTGGCAAAATATTGCCCCTATTGCAGACAAAAGAAGAAGGACTGCAGATGCAAGATGATAGCCAATATTGAAGGAAAGCATATTGCATCCGAGTTCATGCCAATACAAATTGAAGAAGACCAAGTCTACTATGTTGCACAAAGGAAGCCTTGGGCTCCAAGACAAGGTATGCCACTAGATCCACTATCTTATGAAGGGCCATATTTTAATTCCTATTCAACTGGTAACCAATGACAAACCCCATATCCATCTAGCTATGGAGGATATCCACCATAACTTTGGAGTAACCCTCCAAATTCCTGGCCCACTCATCAAAAATCTCCACCCCATTGGCAACAACCTTAGAGAAATTGGAAAAAGTACCAAGGGCATTGGAAACCACCTCTAGGAAATTGGCAACAAACAAATCAATGGAGGGGAGGACTGCAATGGCCTACCTAGACAACCAACTGCATGCAACCACCTTCTCAACCCCAACAGCCTACTATAATGCCTCCACCTACTAATCCAAGCTCAAATGCACCTAAAACTACTCAGCTACTAGCTCAACCCACACCCAATCCAAATAATACACCACAACAGTAGCCTAGATACTCTGTTGATTCAAATCAATTCCCTGCATATGCTGTGAGTGTAAGTGACATCCACTTGCATTCAAGAACTACTTTACCAACCCCTTCCAAGCCCATTATCACTGAGATTCCTGTAGAAGAGGAGGAAGAACCTCTAAATTATCTCATTCAACCAAGTGCACCTAAAAATATTGAACCATTCCAAGTCAAGCTGACTGAACAAGAACCACTATTTCCTCAAAGATTGGAAGTTTCCAAGAAGGAAGGAAAGGAGGATACAAATTTTGACATCTTGGATCAGCTGAAGGTGTCCAAATACCTCTATTTCAAGCCATAAAGGATGTTATGATCTATGGAAAGGCAATCAAGGAAGCATGCCTCAAGAAGCTAGGAAGGAAAAAGAAAGACCCAACTACAGTTCATGTGCTTGGATAGCTAGCTGACAACATGCTTGGAAAAGTGACTATCCCCAAGTACAATGACCTGGGTAGTCTTGTGGTAGCAGTTGTTATAAATGAGATCCAAATAAATAATGCTTTGATTGATTTAGGGGAAACAATAAATGTAATGACCAAGGAAATCCTGCAACAACTAAACATTGCAAGCATGAGATCTACTCCTACTGCCCTGCAACTTGTTGATAGTTCTACTGTTAAGCCTAATGGTATAGTGGAGGATCTTGTGGTAGTTTTAGACTCCTGGGAGTACCCAACAAACTTCATGATTCTTTCTCCTGAGGCTACACTAGGAGGGTATCCCATTATTCTTGGAAGGCCATGGTTAGCAACTACAGATGCATATATTGGATATAGTTAGGTGACATGACCATTTCAGATGGGAAGAGAACTAAATTTTTTGTTCTTTATCCTCCTTCTCAACCATCTCATGATGAACATAATCCTATATGGCCACATGTTGGTGAAGAGGCTAAGGAAGTTAATTCTATGGTGCAACTTATGATGTTAGGAAAAAGATCTTTCATGCAACTTCAAGATGAGGATGAAGTATTGGATAACATCATTCAAAACCATTGTGAAGTGGAGGAAGCATCATCTTCTCATTTTGCTACTCCAGTCAAGACACTTCTACCTACTCTTCCTATAGCCACTATTCCCGCAAACGTTCTTCCTGTAGCCACCATTCTTGTAGACAGACTTCCTACAAAAACAACTATGTCCCATACATTACTACCATATGAATTAAAGGTACCATGTGTTAATGAAGCAACCATGATACAATCAACTACACAAGTACAGGTGTCAAAAGGAAAATATCTGTATGTTAGCAATAAATTAAGTGAAGAACAACAATTGTTATTTGCAAAATTATTAAGGAACCATCAACATGAATTTGCATGGGATTATCATGATATGAAGGGAGTGGACCCTAAAATTTGTACACAGAAAATTTATATAAGAGATGATTGCACCCCAGTGAGGCAACCACAAAGAAGAATTAACCCTGCACTAAGAGAAATTGTAAAAGGGGAACTACAAAAATTGCTAGATCCAGGATTTATCTACCTCATTTCAGCTAGCTAGTGGGTGTCTCCATTAGTGATTGTGCAAAAAAAAGGAGGGAAATGGTGATTTTGTGTTGATTATAGGGAACTTAATGCTGCCACCAAGAAGGACCATTTTCCCTTACCTTTCATCGATCAAGTTTTGGACACAATTGCAGGAAAGCAATACTTTTCTTTTCTAGGTGGATTCGACAGCTACAACTAGATCCAAATTGCACTAGAGGACTAGGAGAAGACCACATTTACCTATATATGGGGGACCTATGCCTACTCGATACTCCCATTTGGCTTATGCAATGCACCTGCAACTTTTTAGAGGGTAGTCATTAGCATATTTTTAGACATTTCTCATGATTACATCAAAATTTATATGGATGAATTTACCACTTATGGTGCTGATTTTAATCAAGCATTGGAAAATCTAGGAGAGTCCTACAAATATGTGAAGACTAAAACTTATCCTTAAACAGTGAAAAGTGCTTCATGATGATGAAGGAAGGTGTAGTCCTTGGCCACTACATATCCCACAAGGGAATTCAAGCAGATCCTGCAAAGATTGAGGTAATCACAAATCTACCCACACTTGCAAAAAAAAAAAGATGTTAAGAGTTTCTTGGGACATGCAGGATATTATAGGCATTTCATCAAGGATTTTAGCAAGGTAGCAGCACCATTGTATACTCTTCTCACTAAAGATGGTGAATTCCAGTGGATTGAAGCTTGTGACAAGGCATTTTATGGCTTAAAGGTAGCTTTGACTCATGCTCCTATACTCAAAGGACCTAATTGGGAGCTTCCTTTCCACATCCATACCAATGCATTAGATTATGCCATAGGAGCAGTCTTAGGACAAAAAGAAGGAGCTATTGAAAATGCCATTTATTTTGTTAGCAAAAATTTGCAAGGAGATGAATTCAACTATACTGTGACAAAAAAAGAAATGCTGACAGTAATTTATGCACTGAAAAAATTCAAACATTACATAACAGGTTACCAAATCTTTGTGCACACTGATCATGCAACCATTAGATATCTCATGAATAAACCTTTGATCATAGGTAGAATGGCAAGATGGTTATTATTGATGTAAGAATTTGACATAACCATTGTGGATAAGCCAGTGAAAGCTAATGTTGTTGTAGATTTCCTTTCAAGGCTGACTACATCAGGGGATGATCAAGCCATAGATGACTCTTTTCCTGATGAAAATCTATTCTCTATTAGTATACAAACACCCTGGTATGCTGACATAGCCAATTATTTGGTCACAGGTAGAGTTCCTCCTCACTTCTCTCCAAAAGAGAAAGGGGAACTCATTGAAAAATCTTTTCCTTTCTCCTAGATTGTTGGATGTTTGTTTTATACTGAACCAAACCATGTCATGAGGAGATGTGTGAGAGAAGATAAGACATATGACATTTTTCATGCATGCCACAACAAACCATGTGGAGGAAATTTTGTAGCCAAGAGGATAGCAGTGAAGATTTTGAACATAGGATATTACTAGCCAACACTCCACAAGGACATAGGAAGGTATACCAGAAAATGCGATAGATGTCAAAGAATGGGCAGACCAACCAGATTTGATGAGATGCCACTTTTCCCTTAGGTAGTAATCAATCCCTTTGACAAGTGGGGATTGGATTTTGTAGGACCCATTGACCCTCCACCAAATGGTAAGTCTTATATCTTGGTATGCACTGATTATGTAACAAAGTGGGTAGAAGTTAAGGCCATGAAGCATGCATGGGATAACAAAGTTGCAAAATTTATTTATGAGGATATTTTCACAAGATATGGAGTTCCAAGAGAGATAGTGACTGATCAAGGGGCTCAATTCACATCAACCCTTGTTGCAACACTAGTTAATGAGTACAACATAAGGAACATAAAGTCTACTCCTTATCACCCATAGGCTAATGACCAAGCTGAGGTAACTAGAAGAGAAATTGAAGCTATTATAACCAAGACAATAGCTATCCATATAAAGAATTGGGAAAATAGATTACCAGAACTTGTTTGGGCCTACAAAACTACTTGGAAAACAATTACAGGCTTCACTCCATTTGAGTTGTTGTATGGAAAGATAGCTATGATTCCCATTGAATTTGAACACAAGACTCTTAGGACTATAGTAGATTTTGGGATGTATATATTTGAGGCACATAGAGAAAGAATCATGTAGCTAAATGCTTTGGATGAGATGAGAAGAGAAACCCTGCATCACACAAAGGTAGTGCAAAATTAGAGAATCAAGTGGCATGAAAAATTCATCAAGGACAAGAAATTCAAACTAGGAGATTGGGCCCTACTCTATGACTCAAAATATCAAGACAATGTAGGAAAATTGTAAATAAGGTGGCCAGGACCATATGAGGTTGTTGAGGTATTTCCTAATGGTGTTGTACAACTCATTACTATTGACCCTGTCAGATTTAAGTTGCTTGTCAATGGTCACCGCCTTAGACTGTATCACAAGACAACTTCCAAGGAGGAGTTCCTATAGCAATTCACTCAACATGCAACATTCGAGCTTCTTGTAGCCAATGAAAGTGGACCTAGTGTCCCTTCTTTTGACTAATTAAGGTATGTACTTATCATAATAAATACTTCCACTTCTATGGGATTCCATTTCTTCACCCATCTTCCCATCCACCCATCTATTTCCACCTTTCTCTCTCTTCCATCACTTCACTTCATTCCACTCCACCCCATCCCTCCTCATCTTCTTTAATTTCTCAACTTATTTCTTTAAAAGGTGAACAGTACTTTCTCCACAATCTTTGCAATGATCCCTCCACACATTTAGGTATGTGCACATTAATTGCTATATCTTAATTATCTTTAAGTGCATTTATTTAATTGTTTTATGTTAGTATGGACGTTCACCATAGCATGCCACTATTTCCTACCCTGTCAAATCATCATTCCACATGTGTGGATGTATGCCCAAATTTAGGTTGGGGGGAAGGAAAAGATGTGAATATTTTTCCCACGTGTCAGTCCATGCTAGTCTACATCAACAAAATTTAAATTTGTCCAATTCAAAATCTTAGTGAGTGGATGACTCACATGTGTAAAGTGACACCAACTGTTGTCGCCATTTCTCCTCATTATAGCTTTCCTTTATTACTCATTCCTTGTCATTATTGACCTTGTCATATCTCAAGCTACGTTGCAAACAAAAGGTAAGTTAAAAAAGGGAAAATTCAATTGACATTGGCATTGGAAAGTTAGCAAGTGTTGTAGGAAGGTGAATTTTATGTTTAGACAAAATTGTAGGAAAGAAACCACAGAGTATTTGTTTGGTTGTAGAAAATGGGAGGTGGGTTAATTTAGAATGAACCCATGGTGCACAATGCATTATTGTAGGATGCACCCTGCCTGGCTAAATTCAGAAACTGTGAGTGGATTGACTACTTCCGGAAGCTGCATGATTTTGATGAAGACATTGCTCTAGAGTTCACCTAGACATTTTCTGAAGGGAAGGCCATGGTAAAAGGGCTGGAGGTCATAACAAATGAAGAAAGAATTATAGAAGTCACAGGGTTATCTGCTGATGGTGAAAATTACCCTGCTTCTAGAGATTCCAGAACAACTAGGGCTGAATTTACAGAGCCAAACAACCCTCCATTGAGCATAGATAAACAGGGTGCAAAGAGAATGTCTCTACCCGATCCATGGAAGCAGATAGCTATTTATGTCATAAAATACATCACCTATGAAGGTTGCTAGTCGAATTTGCATTCCGTGCACTTCAATCTTTTGAATCATATGAGGCATAGAAGGAGGATGAAAGTTCTGAACATGTTATACAACCTTCTCTCAATCATGGCGGCCGAGACTCAAAAAGGTAGTGACAATTCTGTTTCCCACCATTGTCTGATTAAATTACTAGTTGAGAAGTCTCTACATGATCTATCTGGAATGTCATGGGAATAATTCATAAAAAAATGATCAAATTAGACCTGAGGACTTGCAACCTAGGGTTTTACCTCAATATTGTAGTTCTAGTAGGATATTGAGCATAACTGAATCCACTCTTGGTGCTTTAACCTCTGGCGCAGGCCTGAGTGTAAACCCTCTTGTAGCAGAAGAAACCATAGAAATTAGCTCTTTTGGGACAAAACACTCAAACAAAGAAAGTTCTTCCCCTGACTCTAATGATGGTGTTCCACTTGGAATTCTAATGAAAACTAGGGCACAAAAGAGGGAACTAGAAATGAGAAAAGGAAAAGCCAAAATACAACTAATAGAAAAAGAGGCGCTAAGCTCTAAGAAGAGAAAGGCAAACGTTGTTCATCCTGTAGCCAAAGAAAAACATGAGATCCCTCCTAGGAAAGCAAGACTAGTCGGGCCAACCTTTGACATGCCTCTATAGGAAAGCCCTAAGTCTAGAGAAATATCATAAGGAGACATAGAATCTCCAATGGGGCAGGAGAATGTCGAGGAGGAAGATATATTTAAGGCAACAACAAACATGATCCAGAGGATTTTTCATCAATTTTGAAATTCTCCATTTTTCTCTAGTTTTGGTATCATTAGAAAGTTCTCGAGATCTTGACTCCAACACAACTCGAACGGAGTCAATTGGATTCCCAGAGCTCAAGATATATATGGTCAAACCTCTAGTCAACTCTTAGAACCAGGCTAAAAAAAAGAAAAAATCAAAGTCATCAAAACTAGTCAAAGTTAGCACCATTGCGAAGTGCTCATCATCATGATTCCGGCGGAGTTCATTTCACAGAAAATGGAGTTTGTATGGCGAAGTTATGGAAGGTCAAAGATTGGGTCAACCCAATGACGTCAGCGCCCAGTCATCACAATGGCCAATTAGCCCTTGACACATGGCATCACCTCCTACCTCCAAGTGGAAAAAAATTTTTGACAAAAATAATTAAAAAATATTTTGAAAATAAAATAAAATAATAATAATAAAATATATAATAAAATTTATATTTAAATATCTAAGATGGGCCCCACCCATCCATGGGGCAGCCCACATTAAGTGGGGCACCACCCATGATATGGGGGGAAACCCACTTTAGAAGGGGAACACATCCCCCTCTTTTAGGGGAGAGGATAAAAGGAGGGGAGCCTGGTGGGACCACCACCCCCGTTATAAAATACCTAAAAGATCCTCTTTAAGGGGGATTATATATATATATATATATATTAAAACAAACTTGCCTAATTCAAAATGTATCCCTATACATAGGGATAAAATAACATCAAAAATACCCTATGGAGAAATAAAATCTCCTAAATAAAAGGAGAATCTCATTTGTAAAGCCCCAGATAAATATAAAGGGCTAAATAAAAATAATATTGGATATATTATCCTTCCGGGAGATGAGAAAAGGGGGATATTTTTGAAAATTTGCACTATGTAAGGGAGATTGGGTAGTTAATTGGTTTTACACCAATTTTGGTAATTTTGGGCTATAAAAGGAGGTGAGAGAAGTCAAGTGATTTTTGGAAGAATTTTGCAAGTGTGAGAGATTGTTTTCCTTAGAGGAATTTTTGTATTTCCTTGCTTTTGGAGAAGCTTGTTTCCACGCACTTTGGAAGTGCATTTATAAATTTCTTTGTAAACCAAGGGGAGGTTCTGCTAATGAATGTAACCGAATTTCTGGAGGAATAATTGGATCGGTCCACTCAATTGGAGAGGGGCCCAGAGACGTAGTCATTCTAAATGACAAACTTCGTTATCAATCTTTGTTTGCACTCTCTTTATCTCTCATTCTGTTCTTTCTTTAATTACTTTGTAATTTCGTTATTTAAATTTTGTTTGTGTGTTTAATTACAATTAAGCACTTTTGGTTTGCAATTGTTAATGTAAGCATTCGAAGCAAAAGTCATAGATCCTTAAAACATATCAAATTGGTATCAGAGCTATGTTTTGACTAGTATTGCAGATTTGAATGCTTACACGCTCGAAGCTTCAACAAGGCAAAGGAAAACTTGAAGAATACAATCCTGAGATTGGAAAATGAAGGACTTCACCAATAATGGACGAAACTGAAGCTAGGAAAAGCATCGAGCAAGAGCTTGATGATAAGTCTTTCCAGCGAGTCTTCCTCGAAATGAAGGCTATGGTGGAACAATTGTATGTGGAAAAGAAGAATCGTGAAAAGGGAGGTTCGTCAAAGCAAGAAAAGAAGGAAGATCGAAAGGAAAAAGGAGGAAAAGATCCAGAAGCTCCATCTCCTCCATCTTCCCCTTCTTCTCCATCTTCCCCTTCTTCTTCTTCCTCTTCTACTACTGTTAATCCTTTCAAAAGCAAGTCTAAGCCTATTATTAAACTTGATGTAAAATTTGAGTTGTGTAAGTATTGTGGTGAGTTAAATGCTGAAAGGTTAGATGATTGGATCCAACAGGTAGAAGTCTATTGTAGGATTCAAGGCCTAACAAAAGATGCTTTTATGATCCAGTTAGCCACTCTCCGATTGGGAGGTACAAATCTCACCTGGTGGGAGAGTAGGACTCGAGAGGAAATTGCTCACCATGGTAAGGTCAATATGACTTGGATAGAATTTATTGCTGCCCTTAAAAAATAGTTTTATCCTTTAGGTTATATGCAACAATTAACAATGAATTGGAAAACCTTTAGGCAGGGTAAGGGTCAGTCTGTCCTAAATTACACTCATGAGTTTAGAAAATGAGCTATTGATTTAAATGTTCCATTGTATACTCAGGATACATTACTCAAGTACGTAGGTGGTTTGCATTCTTACCTAAGACATACTATTCTAATGTTGAGTCCTAATAATTTGGATGAAGTGTCAGTCCAAGCCACTCATTTAGAGTCAAGGGGTAAGAATACCTTTAGTGATAATTTCTCAAAGAAACCATCTAAGTCTAAGGGGAAACCTAAGGGTAAAGATACAGGAAAAGGAAAAAAGATAGCCACGGTAAAGAAAGAGGGTGAAAAACCCACCTGTTCTCATTGTAAGAAAGAAGGACACAAAGATTCTTAGTGTTGGACTACATCTAGGACTTAGGCCAAAGACGTACGGTGGAAACAAAGGGAAGCAAAAGATAGCTACTGTAACACAACAGGATCTTGGATCTGATTCCAGAGATGAGACAAAGATAACCACCACTGGGATTCAAGGTAAAAACAAAAGTAAATCTCTTGCATCTGACTCAAGTATTTCTGCAAGTACAAGTAAGCAACCTAAAGTAGATAAGCAGAGGAATTAACTTTTTCATATTCGTGTGATAACTAAACACTCTAAGGTTGATACTTTATTTGACACGGGTTCACAAGTTAATCTCATATCCAAAGAAGTTGTTAAAATGCTAAATCTAACTACAACCCCTCATCCGAGGCCATACCCTTTGGGATGGGTTTGTAATGATGCACAGTTACAAGTCACTAAACAATGTAAACTTAGTTTTGCAATCACTGCAAACTTTAAAGATGAGGTTGTAGCAAATGTTGTACCTTTAGATATTTGTGGACTTGTGTTAGGAAGTCCATATTTGTACGTTCGTAAAGCTATCTTCTTTAGGGAGGAAAACAAGTATCATCTATTTAAGGATGGGATTGAATATATTGTACGTGCACACAAAGTCAAACCTAGTCTTGCATTAGTTAATGCTGGTCAGATGAAAAGATTAGTGAACTCCAGTAAAAAAATTGTGTTAATGCTTGTTAAGGTCAAAGAAGATGAAACATTTGAGGTGTTTAAAGGAAGTGATCCTAAACATAAGGCTGAATTTGTCAAAGTTGTTGCCGCTTATGATGACTTGTTTTAGGAACCAAAAGGATTGCCTCCTAAAAGAGATATTCAATTGCAGCAGGATGCGCCACTACCTAATATTGGCATGTACCGGTTGTCTGTCATGCAAAATGAAGAAATCAAAAAGCAAGTTCAGGAGCTCATCGACAGAGGAGTGATTTTTCCAAGTACATCACCTTGTGGTTCTTCAATTGTTTTGGTTCCAAAGAAAGATGGAACATGGAGGATGTGCATCGACTTCAGGGCACTGAACAAAATCACCATAAAAAATAGGTATCCGCTTCCTAGAATTGATGACTTGCTTGATCAGCTTAAGCATGCAATTTATATCTCTAAATTAGATTTGTGAAGTGGTTATCATCAAATTAGAATTGTAGAGGATGATATTTGGAAAACTACTTTCAAGACAAAATAGGGACTTTATGAATGGATGGTTATGCCCTTCGGGCTTACCAATGCACCTGCTACATTCATGCGAGTCATGAATGACATCTTTCGTCCTTACATTGATGATTTTGTTATTGTATATCTTGATGATATCCTAGTTTTTAGCAAGTCTTGGGAAGACCATGTAAGTCATGTTAAAAAAGTTTTTGATGCACTAAGAAAAGAAAAAATCTATGTAAAGATGTCTAAATGCGAGTTTGCAAAGACATCTCTCGTGTACTTAGGTTATATCGTAGGGAATGGTCAATTGAAAGTTGACCCTGCGAAGGTCGAGGCAATTGTAAATTGGCCTAAGCCAAGTATTGTAATTGAAGTCAGGAGTTTTTTGGGTGCTGTCCAGTATTGGAGGAAGTTTATTGCAAACTTCTCCTTCATCGCATCACCATTGCATGCATTAACAAGTACAAAGATAAATTTTCAATGGGGAGGACTACAATAGAAGGCTTTTGACACACTGAAGGAAAAGTTAAGCACCGCACTAGTCTTGGATCTAACAAATTTTCACCAACCATTTGAGATTGAAACAGATGCGAGTGGATTAGCCATGGGAGCAGTATTGACACAAGGAGGTAAGACGATCTATTACCACTATGAAACTTTTTCTGGCGCAGTAAGTAATTATCCAACTTACGATAAAGAACTTTACACTTTAGTATAGAGTGTTAAGAAATGGAAACATTATATAATGGGCAAGGAAACAGTAATCCATATCGATCATCAGCCATTGTAATATCTGCATTCAAAAACTAAGTTGCAACAAAGTAGGCATTTCAGATGGATGGGATTTTTACAGCAGTTTCACTTAGTCATTAAGTATAAGGAAGGAGCCCATAACAAAGTAGCAAATATTCTTTCTAGACCTCCAATTTCTAATGCTTCAATAATCCTTAAAAATAGTTCTATGATGCATGCAAATTTTGAAGAATAATATGCTACTGATGAAAATTTTAAGGATATCTATGCAGCTCTAATCCAAGGAAAACAAGTAGAAGAAAAGGATTACTATGTGTATGATAAACTCTTGTATCACTTAGGAAAATTATGCATTCCAAAGAATGAACAAGCACATGTAATCAGAGAGGCACACACATCACTAATTGCAGGACATTTTGGGGTTAGTAAAACTTTGGCACAACTACAAAAATATTGCTACTGGCCTTGAATGCAAGAAATTGTAACAAAATATGTAAAGGGATGTGTGATGTGTGCAACTAGCAAACCAAGTAATAGGAAATTGGGGTTGTACACACCTTTACCTATACCATCCCGACCATGGGAAAGTGTATCTATGGATTTGTCTGGGGGTTACCTATGTCTAGGAAAGGGCCTGACTATTTGTATGTAGTAGTTGATCGGTTCAACAAGATGTGTATTCTTATGCCATGTAAAAAGCAAGTCACTGCTGAATTGACAGCTCATTTGTATTTTCAGTTTGTATGGGTTCACTTTGGGTTACCCACTTCCATTGTATCGGATTGAGATTCTCGATTCCTTGGGGAGTTTTGGTCAGTCTTATGGGGACTTATGGATACTCAACTGAAGAAGAGTACAACCTTCCATCCGTAGACCGATGGATAGACAGAGGTAGTCAACAAGACAGTCGTGCATCTGCTCAGAGGATATTGCAACAAGCATCCTAAGTTGTGGGATGAAAGTCTTCATTATGTGCAGCATGCCTACAACCATGCAACCCATTCTTCTACAAAGAGGTCTCCTTTTGAGACTTGCTTCGGTTATTTTCCAAAGACACCAATGGAATTTTCTTTTGGAACAAATGATGTTAAAGATGGACGCCTTGATGCAAAAAGGGCTTTAAAGTTCATCCAAAAGGTCCAAGTAGTTCATCAGGCCGTAGAAGCACAATTGGAAAAGAGTCAAGCAAAGTACAAGGCTCGTCATGACAAGCATTGCAGTGATCATCATTTCCAAGTTGGAGACAGAGTTTGGTTACACATAAGCAAGGAAAGAATGCAAGGTGAAGGAAGGAAGCTCAAGCCGATCATATATGGTCCATTCAATTTTTTTGAAAAGATTGGCACAAATGCCTTCCACCTTAATCTTCCTCCATACATGCAAATTTACTCAGTAGTCAACGTTGAGAACTTGAAGTTGTACAAACCTCTGATGATACTAGATGAGGAGGCTGAAGTGCAAGTTCCATCAGTTGACGACCTTTCACTAGAGTACATGTCAGAGTTGCTTGAAGACGTTATCCTCGACAAGAACACCAGGACTTCACGAAGAGGAGCAGTTGAATACTTTCGAGTGGGGCTAAAAGAGATGCATCCAAGCAAGGAAAAGTGGATGGAGATTGGTAAAGTGAGGGAACTTTATCCTCACTTACTTTCTGAGTAACCAGCTTTCAGAGGTCCAAAAGCTCTCTAGTGGGGAGGACTGATCTGGAGGATTTTTCGTCAATTTTGAAATTCTCCATTTTTCTCTAGTTTTGGTATCATTAGAAAGTTCTCGAGATCTTGACTCCAAAACAACTCGAAAGGATTCAATTGGAGTCTTGGAGCTCAAGATATATACAGTTAAACCTCTAGTCAACTCTTAGAACCAGGCCAGAAAAAAAAAGGGCAAAAAATCAAAGTCATCAAAACCAGTCAAAGTCAGCACCATTGTGAAGTGCTCATCATCACGATTCCGACAGAGTTCATTTCACAGAAAACGGAGTCCGTATGGCGAAGTTATGGAAGGTCAAAGATTAGGTCAACCTGATGATGTCAGCGCCCAGTCAACACAACAACTAATCAGCCCTTGACACATGGCATCACCTCCTACCTCCAAGTGGAAAAAAATATTTTGACAAAAATAATTAAAAAATCAAAATTTTAAAAAATAATAAATAAATAAAATAAAAAAATATAATAAAATTTATATTTAAATATCTAAGATGGGCCCCACCCATCCATGGGGCAGCCCACATTAAGTGGGGCGCCACCCATGGTATGAGGGGAAACCCACTTTAGAAGGGGAACGCATCCCCCTCTTTTAGGGGAGAGGATAAAAGGAGGGAAGTGTGGTGGGACCACCACCCCCCTTATAAAATACCTAAAAGATCCTCTTTAAGGGGGATTTGATATTTATTTATTTATTTAAAAAAAAAACTTGCCTAATTCAAAATGTATCCCTATACATAGGGATAAAATAACATAAAAAATAATCTATGGAGAAATAAAATCTCCTAAATAAAAGGAGAATCTCATTTGAAAAGCCCCGGATAAATATAAAGGGCTAAATAAAAATAATATGGATATATTATCCTTCCGGGAGATGAGAAAAGGGGGATATTTTTGAAAATTTGCACTATGTAAGGGAGATTGGGTAGTTAATTGGTTTTACACCAATTTTGGGCTATAAAAGGAGGTGAGAAAGGTGAGAGAAGTCAAGTGATTTTTGGAAGAATTTTGCAAGTGTGAGAGATTGTTTTCCTTGGAGGAATTTTTGTATTTTCGTGCTTTTGGAGAAGCTTGTTTCTACGCACTTTGGAAGTGCATTTGTAAATTTCTTTTTAAACCAAGGGGAGGTTCTGCCAATGAATGTAACTAAATTTCTGGAGGAATAATTGGATCAGTCCACTCAATTGGAGAGGGCCCCGGAGATGTAGTTGTTCTAAACGATGAACTCCGTTATCAATCTTTGTTTGCACTCTCTTTATCTCTCATTCTGTTCTTTCTTTAATTACTTTGTAATTTCGTTATTTAAATTATGTTTGTGTGTTTAATTACAATTAAGCACTTTTGGTTTGTAATTGTTAATGTAAGCATTCGAAGCAAAAGTCATAGATCCTTAAAATAGATCAAAACATAACATTGGTTGATCTTGCCAATA
>VDFB02331566.1:0-18977 GCA_007258455.2 Sequoia sempervirens | reverse complement strand
GAACAATGGGATTCCAATTCTTCCAAGCCAAGAACATGATGAAGAATATGAGGTGTATTTGCTCTTTGAAAAAGAGATAAATGATCATTAATGTTGTGGTATAATTGATGGTAAACCAATTCTAATTGTGTTGAATGTAGCTTTGATACAAGTCTTCATAATGAGACATTGAAGTTTTTTGATTTGGGAAATGCTACTCAGAATGTCAGTATATTAGCTACAAGTGAAGAAGAGAATGTAAAGAAAAAACTCAATGAAGACACCCAGTCTAATGATGAAATGTAAATGGATGTGGATTGCTATTATGACAGTCCACTAGTAAGAAAGAATGAACAAATGGACAACCTATTCTCTGTGACAGATTGTGACCATGTTTTTGACAAGTTTGTTGGCAATTCAATCTCCTATGATTGGGGAAATCCTATTTATGATCAGCCCATTGAGTTTTTAGATTTTGATGATGATGACATCTGACATATCCTAATTTGGAATTTGATAATGCATCCAATTCAAGGTGGAGGTCATGAAGATGAAGAGGTTGAAAGAATGGATTAGAGCAATGATCTATTGAAGTTGTGAAAATAATCGAGATCTGACCATAAAATATCAAAATATGCATGAGAATGATTTTTAGGTTGTTATGTGCTACCCTAATGACTTTTGGCCGATTGATGATGATCTTCAGATGCAAGGTATGATGGATTTGTCTTTGATTCTCCTTCCAATTATAAACCAGTTGATCATATATGATGATGTGGATGAAGAAAATCAACCATTTATTTTAATGATGCATTGTATGATGAATATGAAAGTGTGCATGATGATGCAAACTCAAAAATCTATTTTGATGAAGCAGTAGATGACCATGAGGTTTGTGCATCTAATGCATCAAGTATTGAATATTTTAATGCAGATTTAGACAAGTATTTTTTAGTTGACTTGAATGAGCCTAGCAATAAGTCTTTGAATGTGAATGTGGATGTTGATTTCAATGAGAAATCAGATTATGCTTTCTGAACTAGAATTGCTTCATTGTTGAGCAAGCTTGTGAATACTGAAGATAATGATATGTTGTGTTTAGAGGATAAAAAATTGAGTGATGATGAGGATGAGCCAAAAATATTTGATGACTCTCAATACTAGCATGTTGAAGAATAGTTACAAGAGTGTGTTAATGCATGACTATATCTCTTTGCATACACTTGAAGATAGTTTGCATGATGAGAAAGATCTTCTAGTAAGTTCTTGTGATGGTTTCACCTTTGATATGAAACTAATGATCAGGTTGAGATTGATTGTACCAACCATATAGTAGAATGTGTGTGCTATTTTTCAGCTAGAAGGAGTTTTCATAGAATTTTGCAATGTGCAAGACATTGAAGAAAGTTATTTTAGCTTGAGAGTGATTTAAATGATAAATATGATAAGTTGTTTCCACATGATAATCAAAATTTTGAGAGTATGTCCGACTTTCAGATGCATAGTGATTGTGAATATGACTGCCTATTCAGAGGTACCAACATGTTCAATTAGGCAAATGGTTGTGATCAAAATATGCTTTCATATGATCTTTATCACCATTTTAAAATATTACCTCTTGATACAAAATTATAGAATGAAGAAAGTGACAGTGGAGTGGCCTATGTGATTTGGTTGCAACTTGATGACAAAGCTAAACAAACAGAAAGTTTCCTCTTGCATGAAGGCAACCTAATGCTTGCGTTTGTGAAGGTGTAGTTGTTCATGTTATTATGGTTTAACAAGTGCAAGCATGAGTTGAAGGAGATCAACTCTTTTTACAAAATTGTGTTTGAAAAAGGTAAATGTTGACTTCCCTTTTTCATTGGTGGCTTGGGGTCACCAGATGAAGTTGAAAAAGGAAGAATGAATAAAGGAGCAGTTTAAGCACCTAATGGACTCAATATTTGGTCTACTCCCCAGAGATCTGGAATCTTGCTATGCCCACAAAGGGAATAAATCTCTAGCTAGATCCATTGATGACACTCTAAAATTTTGCAAATTTATCTCCCATTTTGAAAAAATTTCTTACACTCTCAGAAGTACACTTGACAAATCTACTTAAATAACCTACTTTGGGGTCATAGCTTGGAGCTTGTTGATTTTCATGCAAAACCCATTGGTGAACCTACTCATGTCACCTATGTGAGTATGCATGTCAATTTTCAACTTCCCATGATAATTTTAGTCAAGGTTTCAAAAAGTGAAGTTGGAGGGTTTTGGCACTTTTTTGTTGTTTGCAAATTTTCAGTTTTGCAAAGTAGCCTCTCATTCAAGCTTGCATTTTGCAACTGAATAAGCTTCAATTCAAAATTATTGTTGCTCTCCATTCTCCAAACAAAAATGTACTCCCATGTTCATTTTTAAAGTCTGATGAACTGATTTGCTATTTTTACCAGGTCAAAACCAAATGCAATTTCTTCAGTTTTGTACCTACATTTTTTGAAACCTTTCAAGGAGGTCAACTTTGATCTTCAGTATCTGATGCAAATTGATGATTGAAGGAAAGCCCTCTTACACATGTTTTCATTGTACTAAAATAATCTATTGTGTCAAATGGTAGCTCACCAGGAGTTGATTTGATATTTTTGCGAAGAGGTTATTTGGTCAGATTTAATTGGTTTTAAATAGCTATAATTGCGCAAAAGTTTAGCTGGGCAACTTTGACATTCAATAACTTTCACCTCGTGATATTTTTCACTGAGCCATGTTTTGCACCCCATTCTCGACACTAGTTTCTACAAGCCTGCAAGTTTTCATAACTCCCAGAAGTCATTTGAGCAGTTTTCGAGGCCAATTCTGAAGCCCACTTGGCCAGTTTTGATCATTCTTCAAAGTGCTTGAAAAGCAAATTCTGAAAACCCATTTCAAATTGTCACTTTAGATGCATTCAAAAGGTAGTCTTAGATCATTTGAGCATAAAAGTTGTTTGAAAATGATTTTTTTTAACCAAGCCCACATGGGGGCCTGACAGGCTTTACACAACTATGAGGTTGAAATGTTTGCTTCAAATTATGAGTGCATTGGTGAAAATAAAACCAAAGTTAGGGTTCAATTGTGAGTGAAAATTTTTCAGATGTTTACATTGATACAATGGATTCTAGTTAGAGAAGATATGTGCAAGTCATTAGCTCATGACCTCATTTTAAAGAGTCTATGGAGGTTGTGAAAATTCTTTATCATGCTCTTCGAAGAGAGAAATAAAATGTCAGCAAAAGAGAGAAATAAAGTAAATTCCAAACTCCATCCTTTGATATCAAGATATAGAGAAATCGCATCTACAAAGTTTGATAATAAAGGAAGGTTGAAATCCTTGAAAGTCATCACAAAAAATCAAAGCACAAAAAGAAAGAACGAGAAAAAGGAAAAGCTTCAGAGGAAGAAGGTAGAGGGAAAATTGTTAATTAGGAAATAGAAGGAAGAAGCTCGCATGTTTCCATTAATGAGAGTAATTCCTTCCCAAAAGTGGGGGTTTATCTAATGTCTCAAAGGAGGAATAAATTACTTCAGCACCAAGAAACTAAAGCATGATAGAAAGAAGAAAAAGCATAGTCCTATTACTACTGATTCTACAACCTCTTAGTAGGCTATGCCAACAGAAGACCATGACATCCAAGATGAAGCTACTCAAGAGGCAAATGATAGTAAATTTAAGGAAGAAGCTAGTGCAATGATAATTGAGCCCGTTGAGAGTGAGGTTCGCATGGATGTGGAGAAGGAGAACTTGGCAACCAACTCAAGGGCATGACTTGATAGAGGACTGTTAGTTGTTTTCTTGAGTGAGATGGGATACCATCAAAAGTATTCGATGAAAAGACTTCAAAAGATTTCAAGGTAAGCACATGCAGGATATTTGCAAAGTGCATGTGTTAAAACTAAATGAAATTAGCTGTTGTGAAGCTAGGTATGAGAAAAACCAACAGTGGTCAGAGAAGAGGATCAATGGAATTCCACGAGCAGGGTATGTTCAAAATGGATTTGTTAAAATCAAAAAACATGAACGAAGTATAACACACAATATGAATGTGTTGAAAATGCTTTAAAAAACTTCAAGTGAATGTGTTTGTAATTTTCAAGGAGGACACCACGTTGGTTATAGGGCACACCATGGGATGCCACACCATTGCAGGTGAATACATGTAGAATGTGCTTGTTAAGAAAAAAAAACTAGGTGAATACATGTAGAATGTGCTTGTTAAGAAAAAAAAACTTAGTAACTTTCAAGCAAGGCAAAAGAGACTCCAAAGGCCGCGCAGAGGATCAGGCACCATGCATAGTGGATGAATGTAGGGTATGTATAAAATGGATCTGTTGAAAAGGCCTAAGAAATTTCTAAACAAATGCATCTTCCGCAGCAAAGAAGGGGCGCCAGTCAGAATGAGATGGGCACATGTTCTAAAGAATTTTTGACTCAATACCGGTATGGGTATCTATTGAGGTATGCAGAGGAGAAACTTTTGAATACTGCTCCCAGCCCATACGCACAATAGATGTGTTGAGAAACTTAAAAACTTTTAATTAAATGCTTTTGGCCAATGTAAGGCAAAAATCCACCATATCTAGCATCAACTCATGAAAGAGCCCGATGCAACCACCGCGCCATGTGAAGAAGAGGTGGTCGCAGCTTATAGAGAGGGGTTTGAGCATTCTGTGAAGTAGGACCATTGCCATTGTAGCTAAAAAAAAGATGAGTATTAGGATAAAATATGAAATGAAGGAGGCCAAAGGAGCTCAACGGAGGATAACGGAAATAGAAATGCATCGAAATTTGCACCCTTCCCCACTAGCTCGTGGGTACAAAATACACAATCTTTAATTCTTGCGGGGCTGGCGAATTTGTAACACATGGCAAGTGTGGGGCCTAGAGGAAAAGCGAGATGGAAATATTTATTTGGCCCAATTATAGTTTTCATGGGAAATATTGAAAGGATTTTCAACTTTCCCTGCTGTCTCATGGGTTGAAAATGCAGAATCATTTTTTCGTGCAGGATCAACGAAAATGTGTTGAGAAAGGAAGGTGGTCCCATGGGGCATTTTACAATTTGAAATTATTTTAAAATATTGCTTCCCCCATGAATTTGTGAGAAAAAGTGGGATTTTCACATTTTAAAATGGGTTTTCTTGAAACATTAAAATGTCAAATATGCAGAGGTGAAATTTTATTTGCCTAATAAGTTTTTAATGGTTTTTAGTTTTGTAAAGTGAAATCAAAAGTGTTATGGAAGATATTCTAGTGGTGAGAAGAGTGGTATGGATTAAATATTTAATCCCTAAATGGAGTTTAAACATTTCCATGTGCATAGGAAAATCTTTTAAAACCCAGGTGAACGTAAAGTACATCTGAGAATAAACAAAGGCAATGTAAAAGGAATATGAGAGAAGTGACTTTAATATTTACTTTATAAAGAAATGTATTGTGTGCTAGGGAATGAAAATGAAGTCAAAGCTTAAGTATTAAAGTTATAAAACTTTAATATCAGAGGATGAAATAAAGTGTAGCAAAAGGCAGAGATAGAGTTTTCATGGGAGATATTTTCCAACTGCTAGTGAAATGGTGAAATTCTTCACATGGGGAAATTTTCAGTTGATGAGCAACTTGAGACAAAGGAAAAATTTGGAGGAAAATTGGTTACAAAGAAGAGAGATGACAGAAGCTTTGTAATCTTGTTAATCGATGAGAAAGAAACTTCTACATGGCATCTCTGGATCAGCTCTTGGGCTTCTTCTGGAGTTTTCTATTCTTCTTTATATTCTCATTTTTCTCTTATTGTTCTAGGGTTTTGAATTCTTGTGTGGGGCTGGGTAGACAGAAAATGTTGAGTTTTGAGTCACAAATTGAGTATGTAAGCTTCAATTGCTGATTTCACAAGTAAATACCAGCTAGTTTGTGCAAATAAATCATGAAAGTCATGAATGCCACCAAATTGTCTCCAAACTTGTATAGTTTAAGTCATATAAATTCAATAATACAAAGTATCTTTGGATTTTTCATCTCAATTTTCTGAGATTATTTTATCTATTTATGGTTTTGTTTCAATGAAATGGTTAAATACTTTGAAAAAATAATTGTGATTTCAAGAGTGTAGGTTGGATCTGATAGGAATAATTTGATTGATAATAAGAGAGGATCTATTGATGTAATACATTAATAGTTGTAAATCCACTAGTTGAAATCCATTTGCCGATGAATTCTTTTTATGTGTTTGAATCCATGGCCTAGAATTAGGGACTAGTCTATTATTCAGTTTGACGCATTTCAAAAACAAGTTTAAATTCAAAATCATTTTAATACCTATTGTTTTGTTGAGGTTTAGTGTTATGATTCCCCATTGTTGAGTGAGTGTTGATATACCAAGAATTTAGCCATATTTGAGGTTGTCAATGCTTTCCTTAGTATATTTCCATTGGGAGTTATTTGCTATAAAGAGAAATGTATGTGTATGAGTGAATTAAGTTTTGGGCATTGTATAGGTTGACCCACCTTGGTCCTATAGAGCCAGAAGTGTAGAAGATCTCAGTCTTTGACTAAATCTTGTCAGTTGGAAAAATTCCTCTTTGAGTCTAAGTATAAGAGCTTGGCTAATTCTTTAGGATTCATTGTACAGGTTTGATTCGGAACACTGACACATCATAACTAATATTCAAATAAGAAATAATTACAACAAATAACATGAAATTAATATACCATCTAATACCACATAGCCATTGCAACAAATATGCCATACCTAAATTTATGGAAAAACTTTTTAAAAGAATATTTTTTTATTCAATATTACTAATTAAATTATTTATCCAATTATAGTAATTAGCGGGATCACTATTAACTTTTAAAAAAATAAGAATTCTTTAATATTGCATGCTTTTTATAAATATTATTCAATCCACAACTTCAAGTTTGTCATGTATTACTATCCATATCTATCTTACAATAAACAAAAATACATATAAAATTATATCATACCTTATATTTTCAAGAGAAATCATTATTAGTAACAAAACTAAGTATTTAAAAATTTAAATTCTATTTAATTTTCCACAAGTAATTTATTAACAAAAAAATTATAAAAAAATCATTCTCCTAAGATTATTTTCATAATCAATTTGCAACAAAAAAATATTCATGTAGAAATGAAAAGATCAATTTCCCATCCTATGAAAATGGTTATTAATCTCCCATGGATTGTGTTATATTAAGATAATTAAATAATAATCAATCAACTCACTAATTAACCTATACAAAAAATAACTAATAATTAAACAGTTGATTGATTAACCTATAGAAAAATGTCAAATATACATGTGCATTTAGCCCTAGCAACAATTAAACTAAAATAATTTTGGATAGAAATTATTATTATTAACAAAACTAATTATTTGAAAATTTAAATTATATTTAATTTACCAAATGTAATTTATTAAGAGAAATTTTATTAATAAATCATTTTCCTAATATTATTAGTTAAAATAACTTTAAAAGAATTATTGTAATTAAAATTATTTATGATTAATTGCAATTAATCAATATGATCTACGGTTTTATTATACATTTCCATAATCAATTTACTTGACAAATCTTATCCTCATTTATTATAATCTACTCGACAAATCTTATACTCATTCACCTCCTACTATAAACTAACGTCACGTTATTCCAAATTGAATTACATTCAAACAATTGTAAATATTTATAAATATTTTTAATTAACAATGCATTACAAAAAAAGATTCTTCCGTGCTTCCCATTGAATAGCCATTTACGATGGACCCCTATTGACTAATTGTTGCATGCTTGTGCATGTGATTGCTAGTGGTATCTTACCTAATGAAATTTACATGTTTTCATCACAAACAAAACAACTATTATATAGCATACTAGATGCATATACATGTCAGACTTAGAAACTTTCAATCAAGAAATATCAATCATAATTAGTTTGTTTCATTTATAGCTGATTTTGTGCTATGATGAGGAAATGTGCTATGATGAGGAAAATGTGTTATGGCTCGTGGCCCACGGACATTTTCTTTTCTAAGTCGAGAAAAATGTGAAAGCTTTTGAAATAATATAGTGATAAAACATTAAATTATTATAAAATTTCTGTCACCTTATACACTATAAAGAACATTAACATAAATACATAAAAGAGTTGGGGAAACTGCTCAATAATTGGTAATATTAAATTTTAAAAAATCAAATAATATTAAATAAGAAAGCTTTTAATATATTTTCTATAGTATCATTTTTTATTTAATTTATATTGTAAATGTTAAATAAATATAATTCAATGCTTTTAATAATTTAATTATACGAACATATTTTTAAGGTGTGTATCTAGTTGGTTCATAACAATTAATAAATTGGAGTAATTGGGGTATTGACTAAAGATAAAGGAGTATTAATATGATTACTGTAGTGGAATCTAAGAAATGAATTAAAGGGTAGGTGAAATATATTTTTCTTATGTATAGGAATATGTGCTTATACTCATAGGATAATGTGAAATGTGTGAAAGTACATACAAATAGCAATGTATGTCTTCAATGTAGCCATAATGCATTACGTAATTATAGATGCATGTAATGCTTGTTAAATATTTTTTTCTACATAAAAATTGAGAAAATTCCTATCCATTGATTCCTATCTAGCCAATGGATACCATTCTATACACATTGGCAACATATATATTAAAAGTGACTAGTTAAGCTATAATGACCCACTTTGCTCTTATGCCACATCCCCATAAAAGAAGACCCTATTCACATGGTTATTGTGTGGATGATCAAATAAATAAATAAAGGGAACTTGTTAGTTAGAGGCATGGGTGAAAAAATTTGGATGGAGGTGTGGGCATCCTAGGCAACCTAGTCAGAAGGGATAACGAAATAAATGAGAGGAATGGGACAAGCATGGAAAGGATGGTCACCGAGCATGTCACCCATGCTCATGAACAACCAAATTCTATAGATGGCATGGGAAAATAGGAACCTTCATGACCTTAAAAACTCTCATGACCTATCCAATGAGGTGTGTGTAGTTTTAGAAAAAATTGCAAGGCTTTGAAGGAGAGTAGGGATGAAAAGGAGAGGGAATGGTCTGGAGGAGTAGTGGATCTAATGCAAATTAGTGCAAAACTTAGATCTAGGGTTAAAAGGACTCAAATTTTCTAGAATTTTTTGTAAAATGTTGGGTTCATGAAAAATAAAACATAGAAAAATAGGATGCTAGGGTTTCCCAAAATGGAAAAGTGGATCCAAAGAGGGAAAAGTGTTCCTACTTTAGTTTAATTAGGAAATGAGACCCCCACAAAGAATTGACTAACTACCCTTAGGAGAATCAATTATATGGAGGACTCTTCAAATTTCCTTTTTGTTTCAAGATGAGAGTCTAATGCAAAATAGTGCAAAAACTCAGATCTAGGGTTAAAAGGACTCCAATTTTTAGAAAATTGTTGTACAATGTCAGGTTCAACAAAATGAAACATATAAAAATAGGATGCTAGGGATTCTCAAAATGTAAAGGTGGATCCAAAGGAGGAAAAGGGAAACTACTTCTCTAATTTCATTAGGAAATGAGATCCCCAAAAAAATTGACTAACTACCCTTAGGAGAATCAATTCTATGGAGAAAACTTCAAATTTCATTTTTTAGTTAGGATGGGGTTCTAAGTCAAACAACACATTGGGGATAAATACTAAATATAGAAAATCAACTCCAAAATTCAATCTATCACTTGGATTTAATATATTAAGCATAAAACTGAGGGAACCAACAAAGTTTCTATAAAATATGAAAGAGAAATCTTTTTCCCTTGTCACAAAATGTTATTTCTACAAAATTGACATGGACTCATTCGCCCTGGGGTGAATGGTTCTAGGTGAACTATTCTAGAAAACTCTAAATAAAAAATTTGAACTTGAAACTTGTACTTCTTCCCTATAACTCTAAACCTTCTCTCTCGGATCTGGGTCTATGAAAATTTTGCAAAACAAGATTGTTGTTTGATGGTGGATAAGGGTTTTCCTTAGTCAAAACCCAATATTTATAATTAAACTTTGATAAAAAAATATAAAATGTGTGTGCGATCTCTAACCTCAAGTGTGTCTAAGATTAAGGAAACTAAAAATTCAAATGAACCCTATTCAAGTGTGTTAAAACAAGATCCCTAAAATGAATATGAACAATCATGAAGACCTACTCTAGGAGAACTCAAATCATCCTAATAAATCACAAAACTTAATAGACCTTCCTTTAGTTAGAAAGTAGAATGATAATAGAAGATGTAACCACCTATGAAACATGTCATTATGCTTGGTTGAATGTCTCGGTGCATCTCCCAAAACCTAGAATCTTTCATGATCCTTCATAGGCATCTATCATCAATATTTGGCAATGCTTGATCTTGATATCAAAATGAGCTTGAAGACCTGAAAAAATAACTAAAAAGATACTCAAAGACATCTCTTTTGAATTCTTAATTAACTTCTCCTTTCTCTTTAATATGAACACTTGTAATCTCATGTGAATCTATCTTCCTTGCTAGTGTAAAATGAATGTGAAACTTAGCTTTATAGACAACTTCTTTTTTTAATTTTCCAATTATTAGATCCTGAAAGACGACATTTGAAATTTGAATTTGAGACCTTAAAATGCCACCAAAAAAATGTTTAAATTTTAGTTTAAGGAACTTAATGAGGAAACATTCACCCATGGATGAATGGGTCCTGACTTAGAACTTCAGGACTCCATAAATGTCAGGGTATTAATTTAATCAATAGCATTTATTCAATGTGGGTTATGGTGTCAAGAAATAAATAAAAATATTCCTTTGGATACATAATAAAGGGTATTAGGGGATTATTAATGAAGTTTTTAAAAATTCATAAAAGAAAGGTCACTAAAATAGGTCCAAATAAGTGTGAAATTGTAATTTCTCGTAGAAAGGGATACAATTTTCTATAATAGAGGTTTCTTCTTAGGTGGTTCTAAGATAAGCATGAGTTTTGTTTGAGTGTGAGGTTGATGTGAGGGTGGGTAAGGGATAAGATAAAGTGTGATTACATTAACATCTCTTTGTTTTGGTTTATTATGACGAGCCTTAGTGGATGGACCTTGTCAAATGAAATCCTCGAGGTCTTCATCTAGCATGTTAAATTCATCATACTAAAGGGCTTGAGGGATATGTTAACTTGGAAAAAGAGATTCAACGTGATCAAATGACAATACTTTCTCCAAGGGGTTTCATCAATTCTTATTTTTGGTTGTTTTGTTTGATATTTCTTATTTTTTATTTTATTTTCTAGTGATTGTAAAATGTAAATTAATCTATCTAATCTATGAAACGATGCTGAAAATAAAGGAAAATGATAGAAATATAACACCATCCTCAAATGAAATATGCAAGAAAGGATTTCTAAAATGTTGCAAGATCTAACAAAAGAAGCAATAGCTTCAATTCAAAATCACACTGTTTTAGGAAACCAATTATTAGATCTAAAAACAACAATAGAAATGTAAAATGCAGGCCAGAAATCACTCAAAAACTACTCTAAAGAGTTTGTACATTGGCTCATTGTCCCATGGGCGTATGGGTCTCTGGACACTAAAATTGTACTCCATTCTTAGACACAGTACAATCCTTGGTCTAATTTAGACCTATCTTGGGCACCCTTGCATTAATTATCCTTTAAATCACCATTTATAGGCCCATAGGACCCATTATTTCAGATCTTGAGGCTTATTCCACTCAAAAATCATATAAAATCCTAACAAAAAGCATTTAAGAAATTCAAATCCCGAAAACCCACCTCAAAAACCTTAGGTGGGACTCATTCGCCACCTTGGGAAAATGAGTCCCCTTTGGTAGGACACATTCATCAATGGTGGAAAGTGAGTCGCTTTTGGGGCATTTTCAAGTTTAAAAAAGAAATTCACCAATTTAATTCAAATTTCTAGCAGATGTTAGCCTTTAAGGTTTAAATAATGGTTAATTAGGTGTCAATTCCTATAAATACAAGTTTCTAAATCATTTTCATGAGACATATAAGTAATTCAAGTATCTTAAGAAAATATATTTCAAGAGAAAATTCAAGCTTTGAGTTCACAAGAGTATTCATGAGTCTATTGGTAGCAAATTTGAAGCTTGGAAGCAGAAATTCAAGTGTTTTTACAGGTCTTCAAGCTCACTTTTGTTCAAGATCTAGAATTTTCAAGGGTTGATCATGGATGTCTATGGTGAATCATGTGGAATTCTAGGTTGGGGAGATGCAACTAGCCATCAATCCAAGCCTAAGGACTTGTTTTCTAAGTGATTCCATCTTCTAGCATCTCTCTACTTTTATCCTAAGGAAGGTTTGCATACCATTGAGATTCATTTGAGGTGATTTAGGATCTCCTAAAGTGAGTCTTCTATCATTCAAGTTTCATTCAAGCATCTTGTTCTTGCATATTAGAATAGGATTACATCATGTTTCAAAATTCCTTGTCTTAGATACACTTAAGGCTAGGGTTTTCATGCTTGTTTCATTATCTCTTAAAAGGTTTAATTAGAAAAATAGGGGTTTGACTGAGGAAAAATCCCATTAGAAAATCAAATTATATTCTATGTTGCAAGAGTTTTCATAGATCATCTCGATCCAGAATTGAATCTAGGAAGAAAGTGCAAGCATTAGAGTGCAGACCAGTGATTTGAATTTCTACAAAAGTGGAGTAGGATTGATTTTCCATTAGTGGTGAATGAACCCCAGTAAAGGTGTTTTCTAGATCAATTTGTAGATTCCAGTACCCTTTTCCCTAAAACAAATTTCTAGGTAGAAACCCTGATCTGGGATTGATTCACCTAGGTTGGCGAATGAGTCCCAGTAGACCAAGAAGTTAGATTTTCTAGAATTTTAGAGACATTTCCAATCTTCACTCCATCCTGTACAAGTTTCTAGGTGCACTTTTTTTCTGGATTTCCCATTTTGCATACAATTTATCTTTTTAGGTCTTTTTGCATATCACACTATGTTTTCAAACATCTTGCATTTTCTAAGTCTACACTTGGTGGTGAACCCATTTCTTGTCTTGACTCATCTCCAAGGATATCTTGTAGTCTAATCTCTCATATCCTTCATTGTGTTTAGATCTCTAAGGTATTCTTGAATCTAAACATTGGGAAATCGGATTCCCCTTCCTTCTTCCCTTTTTATGTTCACAAGTTGTGCATCCACTTTTGGTGTCTACATTTTTGTGAACCTAAATTTTGAACATCATAATTCTTATTTGGAATTCATTTACATCCTAGATTTAGCTTGCATTGACATTGCACTACATTTTGCATTAGTTAATTGGCATTCTAAGGTTTCAAGATTTGCTTTAGTGAAAGGCTCATATAGCTTGCATTATTGCATTTAAATCTATTAAAAATTATTAAAATTCTATATTTGCATCTTAGGTCTGCATCATACAACATACATAACATAAAAATAAGCAAAAATATTAGAAAAATATCAATAAACTCCCTCCTAGGACTCATTTTCCACCTTGGGAAAATCAATCCCTATACAAGTTTGGCACTATTGTTTTCAGAATTAAATTTCTAGTTTTTAAGTTTCTAATTGCTCTTGTTACTTTTCTATTTCAGTTTAGTTGCTTTATGTTACATTTAAGTCATTAGCGATAGCATTATTTACATTTATGGAAATTATAGATAGCATTAGATTTTTACAAATTGAATTTTCTTGCATTAGTTCCTAGCTCATTTAAAACAAAATAAACAAAAAACAAAAACATAAAAAATAAAAAAATCGAAAGAAATAATTTAAACAATGCTTCAATTTAGGAAAATTATATCATCCAAGCCTTTTAGTAGTGATGGCTTAGAAATGTTAGATGAATCCTTTTAGGACTTCCTCTCACTAATGTCAACCACTAAGGATTGTCATGAAAAATTCAACCCAACTAAAGTTAACCCACCTCCCAAGCCTTTTTGTAGTGATGGCTTTGATATGTTAGATAAAGCCCTTGAAGGCTTCATCTCAGAAATTACTCTAAGGCTTGTAGTGAGAAACCAAAAAATAAACAATTCAATGTGATTCAACCTCAACATATTCTTTACCCACCTTCACACAAGCCTCAACCTACAAACAAGCTTGAGTTCATCCTTTATCCACCTACAAATATTGTATTGAAGCAACCAAGTTAAGATACTATTGTTCACACATATAACATTAGAAACAATCCACAACCACAACAACCAAACCCAACACCCTTGATGGAACTCCTCAAAAAATTATTTGGTTTCCACCTTAATCTTGCAAATACCTGGCTTGGACCTTCATTTTGGCACGGGATTGTGTTCCTTATCACTGTTTTAGGGTTTTGTGTTGCCTAAATCCCTCACAATTAACCTATAAGTTGAGAAACCCTTGGCTATTCTAAATTTACATTGACCTAATATTCCTAGTCTTTGGTTGTTTAAATTGTAACCTATACCATCAAAATTGTTGTTTTTACTATCCCCCTGGGTCTAGGTTTGTCAGTTACCAAGTGCCTTTTCATTGTCAAAATTTTTACATGGATAGGCTTGATTTTACTTTTAAATGATTTATGTCTTAAATCCCCATTCCTAATGGTCAAGTTGTCATTGTCCTAGAGGTTCCCCCATTTTAAAATAACTTTTGTGGCATGTGCAAAATTAGGTTTTCACATTAGCCATGTGATCGACAAGAGTTGATCACCATCGTTCTCCACGCCCCCGTGTTGCTTTATTCCTTGTTATTTTATTCACACATGATGGTGGGTATGATCTCCTTGGTAAAGATTGTTGGTGCCATTTGAAGAGGATTGACAATAGTTATCAAGCAATGTAGCCACATCTTGATGATTCCCCTCACACCAATGTTGGTTTATTTCAAATTATTTTAAACAAATGAGCTAGTAGGTGATGGCCACATGTCGTGACTAGCGATAGGACTAATGTTTCCAAAAGGGCCAATAGACATAGCTTCAACAAAGATCAATGATGAACACTGCAACATGTGTCTTCATCGGGATCGTTCCCTACACACTCGTCCATCTTGTGCATTAAGGAAAGATGATCACATGGGCTAGTAGGCAAGGTGTCATCTGACACTTTTAATGGACCTACCATGGTTTAAAGATGGAAATTGCTTCATAAGGGAGGAAGATCGATGATCAATGGTGGGTGACATGGATCAATCCTAATCACTCACTGCCATCCTATGAGGGGCTCATTTACGTCTCATATTTTTCCATGGGAAAGCAAGCATGTACCACATGGATTGTTTAAGAGGATCAGATTGATCCAGATGGAGATAAGGTGCTAGTAAATTTTTTGGCTGAGACTACTCTAAGATAAAACCAGTGCTAAATTAGAACTAATTCTTGGGCACTCATGTGATGGGAAATATTTTTGTGGCCATCAAATATGTTATATGCTAGGACATGTGGGAAGGTGAAATTGAAGTAAGGCAGGGTACGGTCCCATATTCTAAAGATAAATCATGATCACTCCCCACTATCTTACTATGATGAATTATAAGAAAATGGATTCCCATAGGAAAATAGGTAAATTGTGACATGATAATTTTGGCTAAATATTAAGCATGTGGTTAATATGTAAACTAAGTGGATGATTATCTCACTTTATTTTTCTGATTATGAAGAAATATAAAATGCATGCTACTACTCTTGTCATAATTAATCATCTTGATTGATTAGCCATTGATTCACTTAAAGGTATGATCAATGGCTGAGCTTCAAAACAAGGGTAATTGATGGCCTACATCCTCACACAAGATTTCTTGGAAAATTAAGATTTGATGCTAATCGCTTGCTTTATTATTATCACCATTTGATTGTTCATGAGAATTAAGAGTCTGAAAATACGTGTGAATGTGAGTTGGTCATTTCAGAGTTCGGTGGTGTCTTTTTTTTGAAAAAAAATTATAAGTTGCTAAGTAAGGAATTGGGTAAGGTAAGTGTGAATATTAGCCCTATCCATAGTTCTAAGAGACCCAACCCTCTTGAGTCTCTAGATGATCCTCCCTAAATTTAATGGGATATGCTTGAAATCCTTGTGACTCCAGATAAAAAAGAAAAAGCTACCAAGAAGTGTACACAAGGTGTTCTCAAAAGTTCATATCATCTAAGAGGCCAAATTGTCTCAGAGGAATTAGCCAAAGGCAAGGAGAAGAAAATTGACAGGCCAAAGAGGGAAGCTGCAAGAAGGAATATGCATCACATGTCTTACATTAGATGTCATCATTCTCCCACTAAAGTCCTGGATGATTCTTTTGATAGTGGAGATGAAATTGACTCTGGCTACCACTAGTATCTCAGATCCATGAATGATTTGGTTGATTCTAAGGATGAGGTAGTGATTGCTAGCCCGCTTTCAACAAGTACCTTGAACGGGCATACCTACTTTGCTGATGACAAGGAAAACGTAGCACCCCCTTCCTTCTCTGAGATGGTGTCTTCTGATGTGGGTATTTTTTTATTTATGCATTCGATGTTGAAAGTGACCTTTGTTAGTCCGGTATGAACATTTGCATGTTTTTGGTGCTATGTCAGTGACACTTTTTGAAGACGGGTGGGTCCTCCTTGACTAACAGATTTTTTTTGGAGTTTTTCTTTTGCTCTCCCCTAACTTACAAATTATTATTTTGCAACTAATAGGGGAATATTCTCATTTTCTGGTGAAATTCATTTTGGAATGAAAGTGAAATGTAAGTGTAATTCAGATGGATGCTTGTTGCTCTGTTTTATTATAAAATGGATTCCAACATTGAATTATAGAGAGGTCGGTAGGTAGTTTATCTTGAAGGGATTACACATAAAAAATAATGGATACTAAACTCTACAATAATATATTTTAGGGATAAAGTCAATCAATATATATATGGTTTAATGTAGATAAAAATGATATACATATAGTAGAAATAGTATGGATTTTCTACATATTACTCTACTATGTACATATTATACAGACAATGAATAATATAATCAATGGTTATCTTATTTGTCTTTGTTGGTTTCCAATGGATGTGTTGTGTTATCCTTGCTTATCATTTCAATGAATTGTATGTAAATTCTTGAATATCACAATAGGTTTGAAATAAATCATGTATGAGGATGCTAGTAAGAAGTGAATTGTGGAAACAACAAGTGTGAATATTGAAATGCTATATTTTCAAGGCTTCAAGTATTGTCAAAGATAAAATTGTTATCTAAGTCATATGGATATTTAATTTGACTCCATCCCAAGAATATAGCACTGTTTTAGCAAAGTAATTTCACTAGAGTGTGTGGTATTCAATTCAACAACTGATCCCAAACATACACTCAACTTACTTATTAAACTCCTTTTGGGTGTGTGTGAATCTTAATCAATTATATTTTCTCTTGTTTAAGTTAGTAAAGTTATTGTGAAGATAAACCAAATATTCAAGGTATTGCATGTCTTTTTATTTCTTATTTTTTCAAGGGGTAAACGCTTTTGACCAGAGCTATGAACCGGATACAACCATTCAACAATACCACCCCAACAGGGTTTGAACCTTGGTGGCAAGAACAACAATGCCACCTATAAACCATCACACCATGCCAATACTGAAGGTATTGTATCTCTTCAACATTTATAGAGAACCATATATTTACCATGTGTTTGATATATATACACACCAGTATCTATAAACACAATTTTTAGGATTACCCTCCTGGGTTTTACAAAGCCCGAAGTGAAGAAGTAAAGGCCTAAGAAACCTTACTTAAGTTTTTTTCAATCCTTACCCTTACTAATAATTGAATTCTAGCAAGTTCATAGGTATGTTGTAAGAATAAGTTTGGTTCTAAAAAATAACCAACAATCCTTACCTTTTCCTATCCCCATATTTCCTAGTGGTCCTCATTTTCCTTTGCATAGTGGGAAGGAGTATGATCTTGTTGAACAAAGTTAAGAATACTCCTACAAAACTATCCCTACGAGACCTAATTTAGAATTCACCAAACTATCATACTATGCTTCAAATATCCTTACAACAAATAGTGGTTCCTCTTGGTACAAATGCAAATTATGTGGTAGCTCTAATACAAGGAATGAATATAGTTAATGTAGACATTTCCTTTTACAAACATGAGCTCCCTCCCTTGGAATTGAGAAACCAAAATGATGCTTTTATGATAATAGTCCAATTCAATAAAATACATATCAAAAGGACCCTTGTTGATAATGGCTCAACCTTTAATGTATGCAGTGTGAAACTCTTAGAGAGATTGCATGTAGAGAAATCAAAAAGTTGATTCTGACTCCTTATCAATAAGAGGATTTGGCAATGTCAACAAGTAACCACTTAGTGTAATTACCTTGCTTATTATAGTTGGAAAGGCTTTCGTACAAACTTTTATTTATGTCATTCCTCATGATCTTTCATGCAATATTCTTTTGGGAAGACCTTGGATTCATGAGATGCATATGGTTCCTTCAACCCTCCATTGTATCTTGAAATAAATCTATAACAACAAGGTCTACCAAGTTGAAATAGACCTTGAGCCTGAAAGTTGATTACAAATCAAAAAGGGAACAACAAGTCCTCTGAGTGTATTAATTCCAACATCCCATAGAGAACATATAGAAGTTGACAAACACAAAAAAGAAATAGGGTCCAAATTATTAGATGATGATTGGGTTTCCTTGGAATTCACACCTTCATTTATGGAAGAGTATATAATCACAAGAAAGGAGGATGAAAAAAGAACAACCAAGCTACAAGTTACACAACTAAATTTAATGAGATAGATTATCAATAGCCACCAAACCTAAAAGAAATGGAAAAAATTTATGGGAGAGGATATGAACTTGTGAAACAATTAGGATATAGAGGTAAAGGATGTGGAAAGAAAGAACAAAATATTCATGTTCCTAGAGAACCTAACACACAACAGACAAAGATTGGTTT
>VDFB02331564.1:49878-72226 GCA_007258455.2 Sequoia sempervirens | reverse complement strand
TGACCAAACTCCAATGAAAGAAGAAACACAACTTTAGGGGGTTACCCTATTACAATATGCACCAACTACAAAAAACTTCAACACCTTGCTCACAAACTCCATCTCCCACTTTCATATGCAAAAATTCAACATTTAATACTCCTACATGGATAAATACCTCTCTTCCAACACTCCTCTTCAACATATTATGAACAAATTGTTATAAATAATGACCAATGACCTCTCATACACCTTGACTGGAAATCTTCTTAGAATGCACATCTAGGACTCTATCTCTATCATTCAAATCATGGTATCATTTTCTTCTTTATTGTCACTCAAATCTACTTCTTTGTACACATTAAAAAACAATAACTATAACTTTCAAGTATTGATGCTTAGATATAGATAGATGACAAAAAAAAAAATTGCATAACCATGTTCTGTTGTCAATCACATGAATACTTTCTTTCACAAAAGTTGCACACTTTTCTCACACCTAACTTCAATCATATGAACTGGTTCTCTTTCTTGTGCATACCTTGTTCTCAGATCAAACTCTAAAACTCCATGATCACACAAATTACATCAAACTACACACTTCATAAATGTAATCATAAAATCCTCTATCACCCATTTACCTACTGTTATTTAGATTTCCCTCACTATGTATTATCTTATTTAAGCTATTGTGCCAAGGTCTTCAAAAATATCTCACAGAGCTCTATTTAAAGTTTTGAATAATATTAGTGATCATATACGGTTCTCACTGAATTGTGCAATGAAAGCATAGTAGAATAGTTGCATCATTAACACACCTTCTATTCAAGTCTTTCTTATTGCATTTTGTCTTAGTAAAGACATACTGTCAAAGCCTTCAAAAATCACTACACTATCATTCCTCCACACAAAGCCTTCGTTGTATCAACATAGTTACATAACTACGTGTAACTAAAATTCAAAGGGGAACACCTCAAAACACTTGTCAAAGTTTTAACATAGAGGAGTAGTCATTCTACAATTTTGAATAATGACCATCAATTCTTTGTCACCCACCAAAAGCAATTAAATACTAACTGTTGATTTTCTTTATGCTAGGAGACTTGACCTGTAGAACCGGTAGACCCTAGTTATATAGGCAGGTAAAAAATGTATTTGAAACCCTCCTTAAGTGACTTTTAACATTTTTGAACCGATCAATACTTAATCAAAAGAAAATCAACTTTGCTTTGAACTTTCAATAAAAAATTAGGATTTTTGTGTAATCTTTCAATCAATAAAGAAACCCTAACCAATTTTCAAAAACCTCAATAGGTAGAGGACATAAGAAAGATTTGGATCTTCACTAGTCACCATGAAGAATGGAATGTAGAGTATAGCACCCTTTCCCTAATGCTTTTTGATGCAAAAAGTTTATGCCTTGACACAGAACCTTTGATGCAAAATGAAGTGCTCTTCATTGACAACAAAGATAATTGTTGCCCAATCTTCACCCACAGGCTCAATCAGGCAGGATAATCATGTGATAGATCTTTGAGAAGTCAAATGGAGCATTCACACAAGGGAAAAAGTCATGAATATGATGCCAGGTTATAGGAAACTCAGTTTGGAAGCCTGCCTTGTTCAGGTTCGGCATGAAAATTCTCTAAGGAGAAATCAGCAAGACCCCAGGAATGTCACAGCGAGTGGAATTCACCTGCAGGTTCCTATCGGCAAGACATCGATCATCGTCCTGGCGACAAAAGGTTATGCATATCGTCGAAGGATAAAGCCTTTTCCATAAGGTCTTAGCGACTTCTTGAAGTCTCACCGAAAGGAGGCGGCATCGACAAAGCAGGTGTGCTTCGCTGTAGGGTCTTGCTGAAGTCAAAAGGTCTCCCCGACTCTAAAGGATCTCCGCGCAAGAGATTAGGTTCGCTATGATGTCTCAGAAAACGGAGGGGGTCTTGGCGACATGAGGGGGGCCTTTGGTGTAACAAAAAGGTTGCTATGATGTCTCGACAATCTGGGTATGTCTTGCCGACTGAAGAGGAGTTTGCTGAGATATCTCGGCGACAAGCATGGGTCTCGGCAGAGGATATATCCTTCAGAAAAATGTCTTGCCGAAGGATGAAGGTCACATCGAAGATAAAAGGAAGGCCTCGCCAAGAGTTGAAGCCTTTGCAGTGATGTCCCAGCGATCAAGAATGTCTCACTGAAGGCCGGGGGTCTCGCCCAAGGAAAGTCAAGTCGGTATGATGTCTCGGCGACCAGCAAGGGTTATGCCAACAGTGTTTCACTGGGGAGTTTTCGGCATAAAGCTTCCTCTTCGGTGAGATATCTTCCCAAAAAGATGGGGTCTTGCCGATAATAAGATGGGCTCGCCCAAAGATTTAAGGCTTGGCGAGAGGTCTTATCGAAACAACAGTGTCTTGCCAACAGAAAGAAAGGAACTCGCCGAAGGATTTAGCCTTCGGCATAAGGTCTCAGCAACCCATGGATGTCTTGCCGACCCAGGGGATGTCTTCGATGTAACATTTTGAGGTCGGTGAGGTCTCCGGGTCATGGAGTGAGTCTGGTGAATGTGGGGAAAAGATCTTCGGGTAAAATACTAAGCGGGGAAAAACTAAGTCTACAAGATGTGTCTTGGTGAATTCAAGGTGGTCTCAACACTAAATGGAATTGGTATGACCGGGCGGATCAGCGCTGCATGATGTTCCTCTCCTCCTCTAACTTACTCGCCTTCCTGGCTTCAAGGAAATGAAGAGCTTGGGCAGAAAGAGTTCGGCGTGAGTCTTGGAAACAAGCGCCAGTTTGGCCGAAAGGAAAAAGTTCGGGGAAACCATAGTGTTTTTGGCAAAGGGTCTATCCGACAGGCCAAATATTAGGCGACAACCAAGGGGGGCTTGGTGTAGCATTTTCCCTTCACTATAATGTCTTCCTAACTTATGGGAGTCACATCGAAGAAGATCTGTAGCTCAGCGGGATGAAAAGACCTCGGTGTGAGGTCTGGGTGAACACAGGATGTCACGCCGAAGGAAAGCAGCATCGCTAAAGAAAGGAGAGCTTGGCGGGAGGTCTCTTTCAACAATGAGAGTCACATCGGCTGCCCGGGTGCTCAGTAACACGAGAAGTTTCCTCGCTAAGAGTATTCCCCACTCGATAGTCTCACCCAACTCCGAAGCTTAGCGAGCAGATAATGAGTAGGCCGTGAAGATAAGCCAATCAATTTACAACGTCTTCACCAATGGGATCTTGAGCCCTGAGTCAAAAGCGCATGGTTTCAAATAGAGGTTTTGTGAAATGCATTGTGAAAAGGAGCTTGCCAAAAGGAAAAAGCATTTCGCATATGGTCCCAGGGCCACCGGCATGTGGACTCTCATAGAAAGAAATGCGAGGGTTTGGGTGACCCACGGAGTCAGCTTTTGAAAGGTCTCGTCGACCCAGTATCTCTTTCCGCCATCCAGTGTGCTCACCGCAACAAGAAGGGTTCACTAAGATGTCTCCCCAAACGTATGATCTCTCGCCGACAATGATGGAATCACCCAATAAAGAGGAATCGGTATAACTCAGTGGTGCTCGCTATGACTTCTCCCCGATGTCGTTTGACTTGCCAATATCAACGTGACTCCTAAGTTTGCCAAGACTCTCATTGACCTGTCAGGCATTGAGTCAGAGATAGTTTCAGAGGGGAGAGTCAGATTTGAGACACTTTCTATGTCTTGCCGAGATGCGATTCTTTTCAAAAGAGTTTTGACCACCTATAGAGCCTACATGGAATACGCTCGACCAACCAGGAGGAGCTGAGGCGAGCCATGGCAGTTTGATCAGAATGAAGAATGTCAACGAGATGAATGCAACACGTATCTATTGTGAGCTCAGGGCATTCAAAGCATTCAGCCAAAGTGGTTCGAACAAGACACGATGCCAGGATCAGAATGAATGTAGTAGCTGCAAAATATCTGAAGAAGGCTTCTCCGATGACTTCACTCATCATGTAATGCAAGGTCCGTGACAACTATCCAAAAGAATTAAGAAAAATCTAATTCGAGGACTGATATTTTGTAAGCCCTAAGGGGCTGACGTAGTTTGATATTTAAGGCATTTTTTGCCTTTTTGTAAAGAGTTCGGATTATACACTTTGAAGAGTTAGTGATTTTTGTCAATCCTTTCTCGACTAAATGTATGTTTTGTAACTCAACTGAAATCTGGAATGCAAAAAAGAGTTCACCTTGAAACAAGTACTAATGCTCTTGCCACTCTCATTTTTGTATGTTAGCTTATGTATGTATTTCTTTAACAGTGTTTTCTAAATCTGTATTCATACCACAAAGCTGTGAAGTTTGTTTCTTCCTTCTTGAGATATGTATGTAGATCAAACCTGTCAAGAGTGATGCATAAGTATAATGGGGTTATGTTGAGTAAGTAAAACAGCTGCAGTCTAGTTTCTTCAGTGTGGTTGCATCTTGTTTTCATTTTCTGATTTCTTATCAACTCTAATCTCAGGTGACCCACAGCCTTGGAGTGATCCAATGTTTCACTAGAAAGCTCAGTTTTACAACTTTGCATAGGGTGCATTTCTAGGTGACAACAGTTTCTGGCACGCTCGGTGGGACAAAAATTAGATTGAACTGCTGGTTTAGTGTGCAACCAGTGAATTCCAGACTTTATAGAAGTCCTTTGGCATACTTGGCCACTCCACAAAGAGGAAGAACTCCAGAAATCAACGCCTTCTCCAGTTTATGAAAAGAGTTTGAACAAAAAGCAGCTTAGGCCCTTTTGAATACTTGTAGTTGTCACCACCAAGAAGACAAGGTAGAGTAGAGGAAAGGTGAGGAACAACAATTATCTATTCTAGAAGAACTCAATCCACTCCTCCATCTGTGGGATCACACATTGCTGTCTCGTCCTTGGCTTCATCTAGAATACCAGTAAATCTGCCATAGCCACCTCCAATGGCCGCTCCAAGGAATCAACCTTTTGTTGCTTTTAATGGAGGGAGCCCCTTGAATCTGGCACAAGACAATGACATTCCAATGGCAGCCTTGAAGAGTCTTCCAACTTTCATAGGGGAAGATCAAACTACTCCCATTGAACATATGAGAGATGTGGCTTCGTTATGCAGAGTCCATCACATAACCCAAGATGTTGCAGTGAGATTACTAGCTACTTCACTAAAGGGAAGAGCTGTACAATGGTATAGGAGCCTACCAGTCAGTTCAATTGCAACATGGGATGAATTTGGAGACAAGTTGCATAAGCAATTTCAAGACAGGTTTGACAACTTATCTCTATTGGAACAATTGACTACAATTAAGAGGGCTCCACAAGAGCAGATGAATGAATTCAACTTCATATTCCAAAGAACTTGGGATAGAATCCCTGCAACGGTGAGGCCACCTCCAGAGTATGCATTTTTGTACTTCTTGAGGGCTCTTAACAGTGACATAACTGTTATGATACAATCAATGGGAGGGGTCTCTCTACCAGATGCCTTTGAAATAGCTATCAGAGCTGAAAAAAACTTAATACAAGCTGGTAAGCTTGCTCCCAGGCCACCAATGCCTATATTTCCAAAAATTCATGCAAACATTCCTTTGCAAATACCTCCTTTCACACCTCTACCAGCTGTACCAACGCTGCCAGCTGCTGTTCCAGCCATTGATAGACAAGAAAGTGTTGTTTCAGGCTCATCACAGGAGTTACAAGAGATCAAAAGTCTTTTATAGACTTTTGGTAACAAGTTGGTGAACTTGGAAAAACAACAGACCTATTCTAGGCCTTATCAACAGTAGAATCAAGCCTCAAGTCATCCTTTTGAAGGTCAACAACAGCAATTCCAGGGGAATAGATAGCAGTATCAAGGAAATTATCAAGGCACAAGACAAAATATCGCCACAAGACCTTTTCAGGCCTATAATCCAGCTCCAATTAGTGTTGTCAAAGAGTTTGTTCCTGTTCAAAATAATCTGGTTGTTGATTATGAATGGTGTTATCCATGTAATCAGCCACATAATCAAGCTACATGCTCTAATGACGTCATCAATCAAGCTCTTATGATTCAAAATGTTGTAGGTGTGCAAGATTTTCCTGAGGGGTATCCACAACAATAGGATCAACTTGGAGATGATTCAACCCTCCTGAATTGGCAAAGAGAAGAATTTTGTGGAGTGAACCATGATGACACATCTATTGCTGCTAATACTAGAGCCAAGAAGAGAGCTTTCGAGGTTGAACAAGCAAAAAATAAAGATAAAGGAGCTGTTGGTCCATCAAATCAGCAAGTACCACACACTTTGCAGCAAGGTCACAACACTAATAAGGAGAAATCTTTACATGCTACATCCGCAAGTCAACTGCAACCTGACCATGTTGTTGTGAAGATGCAGCCAAAGGTAAACATATCTGCACCTTTCAACATTGTTGAAAGTATGAAAAAAATGAATGTTTCAATTTCAATGTGGGATTCTTTAGCAATCCTTGGTCAAATCAATTTGTTACAGTCAGCCTTATTAAATCTAGTTAATTTGAATCCTCCGAATGAAGTCCATTTAGGCCAAACAAAGTTAGTTTTAACCAATGCACTTTTGGACACTACCCCACAACAAAGTAATGGTGTCAAGCCCCCTCCTTTCTATGTTTCCTTAATAGTGGGGAATAAATTAGTGCACAATTGCATGGTTGATAGCGGGGCTAGTAGTTTCGTAATTCCAAAAAAGATTGCAGACCAGCTAGGTTTACAATACCAGCCATTGGAAAAGGGAGTACTTCAATTAGATGGGACAACAGTAAACACTATAGGTGTCATTAAAAATCTGAATCTCACACTACATGCTTGTCCCAAATTTTCAATCCCGCAAGATGTCTTTGTCATATATTCGCCTCCATTTTTTGCTTTATTCCTATCTAGAGACTTCACGGCTAAAATTGGAGGGTATTTGTCTTCAGATTGGTCCCATATGCTTTTTAGGACCAGGTATGGTACTAAGGTAACCATAACTTCTGAGTTCCTTGCCAAAGATCACATCGAACCTTATGTGCCATCTGCTATAAATGTTAACTCTATTGTTTTAGAGGATACTGAACTTGCTGCAGCACAAGAGTTACAAGCTGAGAGTGTACCTGAGGTGCTCCTGAATGAATGGGAAGTTGAGAACGTGGTTGATAATCCAAATGAGCTTATTCAGGATGTTGGTCTGGGAAATTATATATTGCATGAAGTTGGGACAAAAATGCTAAATCTTGAGAGAAGTGCAGAAAGTCAGTTCGAGCAGTAGAATGAATTATGAGAGATGTATTTTGATGGTTCAAGAAGAAAAAATGGCGTTGGAGGAGGTGCAATGCTTGTATCTCCGCAAGGTGATAGGTATTATGATGCTTTCCATTTTGCTTTTGCGTGCTCCAACAACACTGTTGAGTATGAGGGCCTTGTTCAAGGTCTTGAGTGGGAAAGGAAGAGAGGAATAACCCACTTGAAAGTATATGGGGATAGTGAGTTAATTGATAATCAAATAAGAGGCCTGAATGTGGCTAAAAATGACACACTAAAGTCTTATAGAAATAGAGTGTGGAACATGCTTGAGGAATTTGATGCCTTTAATTTAGTATCTATTCCAAGGAATCAAAACAAGCATGATGATAGGCTTGCAACCATTGGGGCACAATTTGATATTCCAGGCGACATTAGAAAAGAGAAAGTATAGCAATATGTGAAGGTTGTGGTCAAACCATCAATTCCTGATAACAATATTCATTAGCAAGTTTTTGACAGTGATGAACAAATTCTTTCCTTTTTGCTAGAAGAAGATCAATTCTCCATGGTGAATCAAGCAAAAATCAAGCAACAGTATTACGATCGAGTCATACATCTGAGGATGAATAAGTTGCCCAAAGGCCTTGTTACCTTAGAGTCAATTTTTAGTACTGATGATTAGCTTAAAAAGGGTAAAGCTGGCTTGCAAATCAAACAAGAGCATTATGAAGAACTGGATATTTTCAAAGGTAAACTCCTTAAAATAGGAAAAATTTGTTCACATGAAGATAAACAAGCTTTTGTTGCTTTATGCCAAGAATTTCATGATGTATTTGCTTGGGAATATTCAGATTTGAAAGGGTTTGATCCCCATATTGCCCAGCACACAATTGAGTTAGAGCCTGATGCTAAGCCAGTAAGATAGAAACAAAGGCCCTTGAATCCTAAACTTGAGCCCCTAATGATTAAATAGCTGACTAAACTAGTTGAGGGGGGTATTGTCTTTCCTATCAAACACACTTCATGGGTTTCTAACCTTGTATTGGTTAGGAAGAAAAGTGGTGAAATAAGACTTTGTGTAGACTTTAGGGATCTTAACCGATCATCTTTGAAAGACCACTACCCGCTGCCCTCCATGGAATGAATCTTACAAGAAGTTGCTGGTTCTGAAAGATTTTTCTTATTAGATGGTTTTTTAGGGTATAATTAGGTGCTGGTTAAAGAGGAAGATCAATTTAAAACTGCTTTTACAACTAAATGGGGCACCATGGCATACAAAAGGATGCCTTTTGGTCTATCTAATGTCAAGTGCTTACTGCTTCAAAGTGGGGCTATGGATGACATTACAGTTTATTCTAAGAATGTTGATGAACATGTGTTACATCTAAGACAAGTTTTCAAAAAATACAGAGAGTTTGGTATCTCTCTCAATCCAAAAAAGAGTATCTTTTCTGTTCATGAAGGGAAATTATTAGGACACATAGTGTCAAAGCAAGGAATTACTATTGATCCTGAGAGAGTCAAAGCCATACTTGAGTTGCCGCTACCTAATCACAAGGGTCTATAGAGCTTTCTGGGCCAGATCAACTTTCTAAGAAGATTCATCCCTAATGTTGCAAACCTGTTACAACCTTTAACAACTATGTTAAAGAAAAATGCAGTTTTCAGTTGGACAAAAGATGCCAAGAATAGTTTTGAAAAGGTCAAGGAGGCCTTAGTAGCAACTCCTACGTTGGTAAACCCCAATTTTTCTAAAGATTTTTATCTGTATGCTTATGGGAGCGCAAGTAACATTTCTGCAATATTGGTTCAAAAAAATGAAGAGAATTTAGAACAACCAATAGCCTTTTTCAGTCAAGGTTTGGTTGATTATGAACATAAATACTCCTTTGTAGAGAGGCATGTTCTTGCTGTGATCAGAAGCTTGAAGAAATTCAAGCCTTTGATCTCTCATAATAAGATTTATATTCTGGTGGCGCACTCAAGTGTGAAGGAGTTTCTACTGAGTAAAGATCTGAATGAAAAAAGAGCAGGATGGGTCACCAAGGTCATGGAGTATGATGTAGATATTAAGATCACCAAATTGGTTAGAGGTAAAGGTTTTTGTGAGCAGCTTGCTACAGGGTCAAGCATTAAAACTGAATTAGAAAACGATGTGTTTACCAATACAAATGAGTTTCAAAATGCTCAAGATGATGTGCCTATGGGGATAACTAATTGGGTTCAAGATATGACCCAATTTACAAACTGGTGAGTGTCCACCAAGTTTGAACAGGGCCAAAAGGAGATACTTCAGACTGCAATCCATACCATATATGCTGATGGGCAATGTTCTTTTCAAAAAGGATCTGAATGGTGTCCTATTAAGATGCATTCACAGTGATCAAATTGAAAAAGTACTTCATGAGTTTCATGATGGAGCTGTAGGAGGTCACTTTGCCCCAAGAACTACTGTCTGGAAAATCATGAGAGCTGGTTACTACTGGCCCAGCTTGTTCAAAGATGCATATTCCTGGTCAAGAAAGTGTATCAAATGCACTCTATTTTCAGGAAAGGAAAAACTGCCTGCTATGCCTCTACATCAAATTCAAGTGGAGCAGCCCTTCATGAGATGGGGCATTGATTTCATTGGGCCAATAAACCCACCATCCAGTGCTGGTCATAAGTGGGTGTTGATTGCTACAGACTATTTCACATGATGGACATAAGCAATAGCTTTGAAAGAAGCAAAAGAGTCTTCAATTTTGAGCTTCTATGAGGATATAGTCACCAGATTTGGAGTTCTTGACTCCATCATATCTGATAATGCTCTTGCATTCACGGGTCTAAGAGTAACTGATTGGGCCATTAAACATGGTATTCATTTGAATACATCCTCAAATATTACCCTCAGGGTAATGGTTTAGCTGAAAGCACAAATAAGAATCTCATCAGGATCATTAAAAGAACCATAGAGGATAATCAAAGGACCTGGCACATCAGTTTAAGGAATTCACTTTGGGAAAAAAAAGTGACCCCTAAGAGGTCTATTGGCAATTCACCATATATGTTGGTCTATGGAAAAAAGGAAAGATTGCCCCTATCTGTGGAGCTTCCAACTCTAGACATTATTCACCAGTTGGAGATGCTTGAGGGACAGGACCCCATGTCTGTGAGGTATGTAGAGCTCATGGAGCTCGAAGAATCAAGGGACAAAGCAATGAAAGCTTTGGATTATCATCAGCTCCAAATGAAAATAACATTTGACAAGAAGGCTATAGAAAATTTTTTCAAGGTGGGAGACCTCGTGCTCAAATGGGATGTTCTGAAAAGCAGACCAGGCCATCACACCAAATTTGACAACATGTGGATAGGCCCATTCCTTATCAAAGACTGTAAGGAGCACAATGCTTATCAACTGGATACAACAGAAGGGGAGGTACACCCTATCCCAGTTAATGGGATACATCTTAAGCCCTGTTTTCAAGTCTGATGGGGTTCCTCTTTTATACATATTAGTTTAGGTTTATGTTTTCAATAAGTGCTTCTACGCTTCAGGTTAATTATTTTCTATTTCTTGGGTGTTGTGATGGCATAGTATTTTCTCTTTCATTTTCCCCTATTTTGTTTTTCTTCTGGCAACCTGTTGTGTCCTGTGGATCTCAAGCGAGTTGCGGCCATGTGCAAAACTAATATTTTTATTTGTTTTCTAATCCTCCTAACGACTCCATGCCCAATGGATAAGCCTAGACTATTGGTCTTCATGTTTAGCAGGAAAACATCTAGCAAAGTTTGCCAGAAATGTTACCTAATTTTCACCCTCAGGCTCAATCAGGCAAGACAAATTGTGTTTAATAGGTTCAAGAAGGCCAAATGGAGCATTCGGCCTAGGGAAAAAGTCATGAATTTGATGCTGGGTTACAGGAAATCCCGGCCACCGGCTGCTCGTGTTCTAAGATTTAAAATTTCTAAGGGAGAAATTCCAAGAAGCACCTGTGAATGTCATGGCGAAAAGGGAATTCACCCGCAGTTCATCGGTAAAGACATCATCATCATCCTAAGAACAAAGTTGTTATGTATATCGGCATGATAAAGCCTTCACCATAAGGTCTTAGCGACTTCTTGAAGTCTCACCGAAAGGAGGCGGCATCGGCAAAGCAGGCGAGCTTCGCTGTAGGGTCTCGCCAAAGTCAAAAGGTCTCCCCGATTCTAAAGGCTCTCAGCGCAAGAGATTAGGTCTTGCGATGTCGCTGGGCGAATCCGAGTGGGGGTCTCATACACTGGGCCTTGGTGTAAATAAAAGGTCGCTACGGATGTCTCTACGATCCGGTATGTCTCTACTGACTAAAGAGGGAGTTCACGAGATATCTCGCACATTAACGCGACCTGTCCGGCAGAGGATATATCATTCGAAAAATGTCTCTTGGTCAAGGATGAAGGTCATCAAGATGTACAGTTGGCCTCGCCAAGAGTTGAAGCCTTCGCAGTGATGTCCCAGCGATCAAGAATGTCTCGCCGAAGGTCGAGGGTCTCGCCCAAGGAAAGTCAAGTCGGCATGATGTCTCGGCGACCGGCAAGGGTTACGCCGACAGTGTTTCACTAGGGAGTTCTCGGCATAAAGCTTCCTCTTCGGCGAGATGTCTTCCTGAAAAGATGGGGTCTTGCCGATAATAAGATGAGCTCGCCCAAAGATTTAAGGTTCTGGAGAGGTCTTACCTAAAATGTGAGGTTCTGTCACGTAAAGAAAGGAACTTCGGCCAAGGGGATTGGCCTTCACATAAGGTCTCACACCCATGGATGTCCCGCCGACCCTCGGGATGCCTTCACATGTAACATTTGAGGTCGTAGAGGTCTCAAGCCATGGAGTGGAGAGTCTTGGCGAATGGGGAAAGATTCTGTAACATGAGAGGCAAAACAGTCTATAAGATTTCTTGGCTAATCAAGGTGGTCTTAGCGAATGTAAATGGGACCTGTATGACCGGTGGACTGCGGCTATGATGTCTCTCCCAACTTACCAGCCTTGGCCGGAAGGAAATGAAGAGCTCGGGCAGAAAAAAGAGTTCAGCGTGAGTCTTGGCAACAAACGCTAGTTTGGCCAAAAGGAAAAAGTTCAGGGAAACCATAGTGTGTTCAGCAAAGGGTCTGCCCGACAAACCAAAGTTTCGGTGACAACCAAGGGGGGCTCAGTGTAGCATTTTTCCTTCGCCATAATGCCTTCCCGACTGATGGGAGTCACATCGAAGAAGATCTGCAGCTCGGTGGGATGAAAAGACCTTGGTGTGAGGTCTAGGCGAACACAAGATGTCTCACTGAAGGAAAGAAGCGTCGCTAAAGAAAGGAGATCTCGGCGGGAGGTCTCTTCGACAATGAGAGGTCACATTGACATGCCTGGCGCCTTTGGTGTAACACGAGAAGCTCGCTAAGAGGTCTCCCCGACCTAGGATAGTCTCACTGACTCTGAGCTTAGCGATAGATAATGAGGCTTCGGTAAGACGTCTCACCGACGCATAAATGTCTTACTGAATGGGATCTTGGAGCCTGAGTCAAAAGCGACGGTTTCACCAAGAGGTTTCAGCGACAGGAAAAGGAGCTTGCCAAAAGGCAAAACGTTCAGCGTATGGTCCTAGTGACCAAGTATGTGACTCATAGAAAGAAATGTGAGGCTCAGGGTGACCTACAGAGCTTGCTGGAAGGTCTCGTTGACTCGGTATGTCTTGCCACCATCCAATGTGCTCACCGCGACAAGAAAGGTTCACTAAGATGTCTCCCTGAACGTATGATCTATCACCAACAGTGGGTTGCCCAATAAAGTGGTATCGGTATAACTGAATGGTGCTCGCTATGACTTCTCCCCGATGTCATTTGACTTGCCGATGTTTTGGCGATATCAACGTGACTCCTAAGTTTTCCAAGACTCTCATCGACTATCACGCATTGAGCCGATAGTTTCAGAGGACATAATCGCATCGGTGAGACACTTTCAGTGTCTCGCCGAGATGCAATTCTTTTCAAAAGATTTTTGACCGCCTACAGAGCCTATGTGGAATACGCTCGACCAACCAGGAGGAGTTGAGGCAAGCCGTGGCAGTCTGATCAAAATGAAGAATGTCAATGGGATGAATGCAACACGTATCTGTTGTGAGCTCAGGGCATTCAAAGTGTTCAGCCGAAGTGGTTCGAACAGGGCACGATGCTAGGATCAGAATGAATGCGGTAGTTGTGAAATATTTGAAGAAGGCTTCTCCAGGGATGACTCTTCACCATCATGGACACGTAGGGTCCTGCATTTAATTCATCCAAAAGATCTAAGGAAAAATCTACTCCGAGGACAGATTTTTTGTAAGCCTTAAGGGGCCGACACAGTCTGATATATAAGGAATTTTTTGCCTTTTTGTAAATAGTTCGGATTATACACTCTGAAGAGTTAGTGATTTTTGTCAATCCTTTCTCGACTAAATGTATGTTTTGTAACTCAACTGAGATCTGGAATGCAAAACAGAGTTCACCTTGAAAACAAGTACTAATGCTCTTACCGCTCTCATTTCTGTATGTTAGCTTATGTATGTATTTCTTTAACAGTGTTTTTTTTTTAAATATGTATTCATACCACAAAGTTGTGAAGTTTCTTCCTTCCTTCTTGAGATATGTATGTAGATCAAACCTGTGAAGAGTGATGCATAAGTATAATGGGGTTATGTTGAGTAAGTAAAATAGCTACAGTCTAGTTTCCTCAGTGTGGTTGCATCTAGTTTTCATTTCCTAATTTCTTATCAACTCGGTGTATCACCATAGGAATAGTTCAGTATAGTTTCATTTTGTATGCACTTATTCTCCCTTTACCCCACAAAGATCAATAGTTTAGGTGATACCCAAAGGAAGCCGGCCTTCTCCGGAGGTTCACTCCAATCTCAGGTGACCCACAGCCTTGGAGTGATCCAATGTTTCACTAGAAAGCTCAGTTTTACAACTTTGCATAGGGTGCATTTCTAGGTGACAACAATAATCTTAGATGAAGCATAAATACTAGAGTTCAAGTCCTCTTAAGAGCATATCACGCTTTTCCAAGACGTAACTCCTTTGGACTTTGCAACCTTGGCATCAACAAATAGGCTTTGACATCAAATAAAAACTCCATTCAACAAACTCCCCCTTTGGCATTGATGTCAACAAATCATTGCACCTACACCTATTTGCTATGGTTTCTCTTCTATCCCTTTGACATCAAATGAAAAAGAATCATTAACTCCCCCTATGAGGTGCACTAAGTGGACTGAGTGAATAAGTATCAAAGCACTATTGTGGAAGTGAAATCAAATAAAATTTCACCATAATAGCATTGGCATAGATCACATCAATTTAGAATTGTCACATCAAGATGGATACCCTGCAAGAAGAAATATTCAAGACAAAAACAACTCTAGGTAAACATCACTGTATTCTTGCTCATTGAGCATAAAAAGGAACTGTGTAGTCATTATGCAAGGTAATTGTAATCTCAACATACCACTATACCATACAAAATTTTCAAGCATTGTGCCACTTTTATACCACTATCAAAGATCATAATGCATCACTACCAGACTGTACCTCTTACATTCCATACTTATTACCATACTTGACACTTTGATCACTAAAGAACAATGCAACTCACTGAAAATTCATTCTAGATACTGTCACTATATCACTGCCAATGAAAATTATCACCAGACCATTGGAAGAATTATAAGAGCACCATCATCAAGAATTGAGAACCATTCTTTGTGACTAAAAGAATAAAATTGTCACAAAAGCACAACAATGAATACACAAGAAAGCAACTAGAATTTCAATACCAAACTATCATGAACCTCCATCAGAAAGTGATAATCATCAACATCATGCTTGATACCAACAAAGAAATTAAACTTCATAACTCATCTCATAAACCATCAACCTATAGTGTAATCTATATAGAAGAGTCAAGTACCAAGAGGCCAACTGAATACACCTTATAAACTACTGTCACAATGAGAGCCAAACACTGTTAGAGCATAATGTAAAAACTATAAATAAATCATTGGAATAATAAGTTATAATGATTTCCATAGTGCAACATAATAACAACATAATGAAACACTAGGAATAAATAATGGTCTGTGAAACTCCCCCTGAAACTATGCAACCAAAAAGATCATTTTCTCCCCCTTTCAAGAACATTAAATGGAAAAAAAACCATGGGAAACTCATGTCAAGGACATTCAATAATTGAGAAACTTTCACAACAAATCAAAATTAGATCCAAGTGATGTAAGACCAAATGCATTGTTCCTTTGTTGCAACACTGCCATCACAATTGTTTCTTTGGTACTAAAACAACACACTGTCTTCATCAACAATGGTAAGGAATATTATTAAGGATGGTATACTATTATCTTAAGTACTATCATGAAAATTTTCATGTTATTCATTGTCCTCTAACAAATTTAAAAAAAAAAATGCCAAAAGCCACTGTCATCATTCAGCAAAGTAACAAAGGCTACTGTCCATGCCAACTATATTTTCTACAAAATATGAACCAAGAAACCACTACCATCCACATTATATTCACTATCCATATGTTAGAAACGTACTTTCCCACTTGAAAACATGGTTTACCACTCAAAGTAGCTGAAAATAAACCACTTCTTGCACTAATTGCAAGAACACTAACTGAACCTTATCGAACACTTAAGCAAGAACCATTGGCTTCAAGATTGGTTCTTCATCAATATTGCATTGTAACAAAGTGTACTTATCAAGGCTTCAAGAATTTCATATAGATGATAAACCACTACTACTTACCAAACAAGGGAATATAAAGTAAGCACTACATGGATATATAGAAAACTTATGCATGGGCAAGCCTTATACCTCCAGTCCACTGAATACACCATATGCTTCTATCACAGTGTATAGGGTAGTCCATATGCCATGAAAAAAAACCACTGTTTCATCAAACAAAAACAAGAAACACTTGCACATAAGAGACTATACTATTTAAGCAAGTAAATGTGACCTAACTGTCCAAAGAATGTAGAAAAAAAGAATGGACTACAACTATCCAAGTATATGTTTAAATATCACATCAACTACCAAAACATGTCTTACCATTGCCACTATCAAAGTCAACATGCTTTCACTCCAAATTTTCAATTACTTCACACAAATTCCTTTTCAAACCTTTACTCCAAGCTACTTCTTGTGTAAACCTTTCAAAAACATCAACAATTATCTTTGTAAGAAGATCAAAAGGTATTGTATTGTCACAAAAGGTCAACTAAAAACTGACTTTAGAAATAACATTGTTCTTATTAAGCATTGTTAAACTACCATTCATGGTGTTAAAGGATGTAGGACAACTGAGAGGGGGGAGTGAATCAGTTGTCACAAAAATTCAATTTTAAAGCTTCAACATATATCCATTCCACAATCACACTATTTTGTTATTAAACATAAGCAAGAGATACAAAACATAAAGCAAGATAACACACTGAACATCAAATTTTACGTGGAAAACCCAATGAGGGAAAAACCATGGTGAGGATTAACTCACAATATAAAATTTTCCTAGAACATAAAAATATAAGGCTCACTGCCCAAAAAGGACTCACTATCCAGATACAAAAGATCACTGCTTACAGGGAGGCTCATTGCTTATAGAAAGATTTACAGAACAAAAGAAGTATTTACAACCAAAATGAACTGAGAATAGTGCACCTAACAAGTGCTGATATAGTTCTGGTGATGCTCAATACATTGACTTGACACACTTCATTATATTCACTCGCTTTCACATTTTCTATTGCCTCATCAATCGCGCTCTATCTATATCTTCATTCTTCTTTCATACATACTCTCTCCAAAACCTGTTCAACATTCACATATATATACTTGATCTATCCACAAGCAACAATTAGGACGAACTAATTAGATGCATATCATATTTACTAAAAAATACTAACAGTTTGCTTTAAGCAATCACAAAATCTTCCCAACACGCTACATCAAGTCAGCACAGACCTAGGATATGTTGCACATATATCCACATAACAAAAAATTATTTCACCATTCATTAGGTTAGCCAAGGATAGATCTAATAACACATTTGCAAATATTATTGAAATGTCGATACACCATACGAGCATCTGGATATGTAAGAACTTGAATGTACATGCTCTTGACACTTACAAATCATTTCCCAAAACTGCAAGTAGTGACAGTCGACTGCGGAGGAGTGCGGTCAAGAATACCAGAGAGAGCATCATGAATATCGGTTCAGACACCAGACCAAAATACTAGATCATCCACAACCTTAAACTTGTAAACACAACATGGTGACATCAATGACAACACAAAAATTGTAGAGATATTCAATCTTCTTCATTTTTCCAACAATCTCCCCCTTTGTCATTGATGGCAACATGGAACAAAAAATTCTCCTTCAAACTCTCCCAACAATCTAAATCTCTCCCCACTACCAAAAACTCTTGCAATTCCAATCTCTCCCCCTAACTTCAATCTCTCCCTCTTTGACATCAATGGCAAAGGGTGGCCAAAAAGGATGTACAAAAATTTGAACATGGTGATATCAAAAGTCATAAAGATTCCAAAAACTTCTAGATGACCAAATTTTTTTTCTCCCCTTTTTCTTCTTTTTCACAACAAAAACAATAGAAATAGAACATTCAGGATTCAGTAAAAATAATGCTCTTCACCTAAAAAACTTTCTTGTATCTTTCCTCAAGAATTGGATGCAACTTTTTCCAGTTACAAGTAGCAGACTCCATTCAAGTGCATATGCTTTCCAATACGCCCAATAGAGTAAAATACGGTGAAAAATATGAACTTTGTTCTTCAACATCTTCAACATCCTATGCTAGTGTAATAATTAATTAATTACACTAACACCCCCATAAGTGCAACTTAGGAGGAAATGCAATGATTATGCAAAGATGATGGTCTTGGCTACGGGCCATGTTAGGTTCCATTTTAATGTGTACAAAGAAGAAGATTTGAATGACAATAAAGAAGAAAATGATACCATGCTTTCAATGACAGAGACAGAGTCTTAGATGTGCATTCTAAGAATATTTTCACTCAAGGTGTATGATAGGTAATTGGTCATTATTTATATCAATTTGTTCACAATATGTTGAAGAGGAGTGTTGGAAGAGAGGTCTTTGTCCATTTAGGAGGATTAAATGTTGAATGTTTGCATATGAAAGTGGGAGATGAAGTTTTTGAGTCAAGGTGTTGAAGGATTTTGTAGTTGGTACATATTTTAATAGGGTATCCCCCTAAAGTTATGTTTCTTCTTTCATTGGGGTTTGGTCATTAAGACCATGGAGAGTTTCCAGTGAGACATTTTGTGATTGTTAGTGAGACACTATATCTGCCAGTGAGGTTTCATGTGTAGCTAGTGAGGCTTTTCTAGTGAGGCATAAAAAGTATCCAGTGTGGCATAAAAAGTAGCCAGTGAGGCTTTGCTAGTGAGGCATAAAAATTAGCTAGTGAGGCACAAAAAGTAGCTAGTGAGGCTCTGTAATTAGTGAGTTTTGATTAAGCTAGTGAGGCATTTTTTGAGTGGGTTTTTTTATCCCTGTGAGGGTTTTCCACTCATAAAAATACTATGTTATGGTTATTTTGTGTTATGCCTACTTTGAGTTTTTTCATGTGGTTTAAAGATCTAATATTGGTTGTCACATTTGAGTACATTCTTGAAACTAAACTTTTCATGATTATAAAGAAGTTCTTTATTTTAAAAACCAATTGAATTTGAATTTGGCTATTGAAATATTGATTCACGCCCCATATTAGTGTTTCTCATACTCCAATAAGTGGTATCAGAGCCTTGGGTTCCTTGTTCAAAGTTTAATCAACTTAGGAGGTCCTGATAGTGGAGTACTATGGGAAAGTGTAAAAAAAATAGAGGAAGGAAAGGTGCCAAGCAGAATATTGTAAATCAAGCCCCAATCAAGTCAAGTAATAAGTTGTTGCATAAGTCACCCCTAAAAATTAGCACAAAGTGTGATAAAGAGAATGATTTTGTTGTTGAGATTGATGATGAAGGAGACCTCTTTGTGGGTGAAGATGAATCTGAATAAGAGTATGATGAACAAGAGTGTGAGGTTGATATTGAAGGTGAACTCTTGTATGCTCTAGATATGATCAAGCAACTTAGAAAGGAGAACTAGATATTAGAAGACCAACTTTGACATGAAAAAGACTCCAAGAACAAGGTACTTTCAAATCTTGCAAATGTTTCTTTAGATCTTGAAGAGTCTAAAAAACTTATTATCAACCTAAAGAGAGAGATAGAAGAAGAAAAAAGGGTAGTTGATTTTACAAAATCTGATCTTGTAGTCAAAACTAATGAATGCCTAAAACTAGAGTTAGAAACAATCTCTTTAAGAAAGGATTTGGAAAATGCATCTTCTAAGTCGCATAAGAATTTGCAATTTGAAAAGAGTATTAAATGCTTAAATGACATGTTAAGCAAGCAAAAGCATCATAAGGACAGTACTGGTCTAGGTTATAAAGAAGGATAGTGCTCTAAAGTCATAAATACACCAAGGAAGAAGATAGATTTGGTTCATCATGTTGTAGCTCCTGAAGATAAGATATAAGATAAATGTATTGATGAAGGTAGGAGGACAAGTAGATCCTCAAGATATCCACTTGTCAGGCAATACCATTCAATAAGGTACAACTATTCTCAATTTTATGTTTATTGCTATTCATGTTATGTTTATGGTCATAGAGCTAGAGATTGTAGAACTCACTCAAGAAATGTATTTGGATGGAATAAGGATAATATTTCTTATAACTTGTTAAATAAGAATTATAATAATGTATGTTATAACTATAATAATGTTGGTCACCTAGCAAGAAATTTTTGGATGTGTGAAAGACATGATCATGTAAGGAATGCCAATAAAAGTTCTCACAAAATGTTTAGAAGAAACTATCTTTCTTTTGGTCAAGACTGCAATATTTTATGTTATAGATGCAATATGTTTGGGCACAAAGAACAGTGGTGTAGAAGAAGGTTGGTGAAATCATCTAGAGACTACATGTTCAAGAAAAAGCAAGAGAATATCTTGAGCAAGGAAAATAAAGATCCTAAGTTAGTGTGGAGAAGAAAACAAAGTCAAGAAGAAGGAAAAACTAATCTTGTGCATACCACACAAGAGACATCACAAAGTGCCTAAAAGATCAACATGAGGTAAGGGGGAGCAGGTTAGTGTTTTACCCTTCAGCCCCTAGAGAAGACAAGGAAGTAATGAGTAAGATTATGCATAGTGCAGTGACAGTAAGTGCGGTGCTATTAAAGACATTGTTATTGTAGTTGCTTTGATCACTTCTTGAGTTGATTCAAGAGTTGATTCTTGTTTCTTTGGTTCATGATGCTATTCATGAGATAATTCTTATTTCACATATGTCAAGATGTTCACCCTTGTTGATCAATAAAAGGTGTGGCAGTGAATAAAATGACTTTCAATCAAATTAACAATTTGTGGTAATTGGTTTTAGATTGGTGATATGGGCTCATGTTGCCCTTGTTTACTTGACTGTTGGTAATGTTTTCTCATGGTGCTTACACTTTATGGCTATGTTTTATAATGCTTCCACAGTGGTCTCGTGGTGCTCAATCATTGATGTCACTAGTCAACGATACAAAAGTTTCATGTTGTTGATATCATTTCTATTTAATAATGCTTCAATATAAGGCACAGTATTGGGCACAGTATTACTTCAAGGTCATGTTTTCTTAAAGTCATGTTTTGTCTTGGTCATGTTAATTCATTCAATTTTGATGCCCTACTTGCACTGGTAGTGGTTGATGTGTAATTTGGTGCTTCAATTCAAAATCATTTTATCAAATATATCAATGGAGTTGTTTATAGACAATGTTCTTGCAACCTTTGCTCTTGCATTACAATGGCTTAATGTATGCCTCATGCTCATGATGGAAGTCCTCTTAGTGCAATAGTTCTTCTCTCATTGGACAGTGTCAATAATGCATATGGCAGTTGACAATTTGCAACTCTTACTTTTGTAATAAGGTAACAATGTGAATAGATGATGAACATTTGTTTACAATTGATTTGAAGTGATGTTCATTGCATACCTTAATTTGAAAGACTTATGTTTTAAATATATGGTGCACAGGAGTACTATTTTGAGATAGTGATCATTTCATTTCCATGAAGATTTTCTCTACTTCTTTGGTATTGCTATGAAAGAGGGAGTAACATCCTTGATACCATGTGTTGGAAAAATGAAGAAGATTGACTATTTCTATAGTTTTTTTGTTTTCATTGATGTCACCATGTTGTGTTTACAAGTTTAAGGTTGTGATTGATCCGGTATTTTGGTCTAGTATCTGAACCAACATTCATGTTTCTCTCTCCAATATTCTTGACCGCACTCCTCTGCAGTCAACTGTCACTACTTGCAGTTTTGGGAAATGATTTGTAAGTGTCAAGAGCATGTACATTCAAGATCTTATGTATCCAAATGCTTGTATGGTGTATCGGTGTTTCAATAATATTTGCAAATGTTCTATTAGGTCTATCCTTGGCCAACCTAATGAATGGTGAATTAATTTTTGTTATGCGGATATATGTGCGACCTATCCTAGGTCTATGCCGAATTGATGTAGCGTGTTGGGAAGATTTTTTGATTGCTTGAAGCTGACTATTAGTATTTTTTGGTAAATACGATATGAATCTAATTAGGCCGACCTAATTGATGCTTGCGGATAGATCGAGTATATATATGTGAATGTTGAACAGGTTTTGGAGAGAGCATGTATGAAAGAAGAATGAAGATATAGACAGAGCGTGATTGATGAGGCAATAGAAAATGAGAAAGAAAGGGAATATAATGAAGTGTGTCAAGTTAGTGTATTGAGCATCACCAGAATTGTACCATCACTTGTTAGGTGTACTATTCTCAGTTCATTTTAGCTGTAAAGCCTTCTTTTGTTCTATAAATCTTTCTATAAGCAGTGAGCCTCCCTATAAGCAGTGAGCTTTTTTATCTGGACAGTGAGTCCTTTCTAGGCAGTGAGCTCTTGTCAGTGAGCCTTATATTTTTCTGTTCTAGAAAAAATTTATATTGTGAGTTAATCCTCAC